>JAMPIV010016004.1:0-73699 GCA_024509875.1 Oreohelix idahoensis
TCATAACTTGACCAAACCTCAAATTCTCTAACGCAAATTCATGTTCTCTTATTGCTTTTTTTATCTCAGCTACTCTCTGTCCTAATACTTTTATTGTTCAGCTTTCCCCTGTCTAATCTTTTTACTGTTCAGAATCACTGTCTAAACTGTTTTGTTCTCGCATCACTGTCTAATCTTTATTTGGTTCAGGCAGGCACTTCTCTTTCTAATTTTTTTCTGTTCAGCTCTCAATCTCCTTTGCACACACACTGCATTCGATGCAATATCATTATTCAGAGGAGCAGCAGCCAGCTTCTCTTTTCTAACATTCTTGTTACCGCACTTCAGGCCAGTTAGCTTCTCTCTTCTGCAGCAGCTTTTCTTCACCTTCTGCAGCTAATAGGCTTTGTCATATTAGCAACAGCCCATTGTTCTAATTGTTGACCAGTCTTATCAAGGGCTTTCCCTTGTGTAATGAAGTATCTAATGTAGACATGATGTCTAACAATAATACTAATCACCTGAACCAATAATAATACCACAAGTTCTTAATGACTTGATTAATCAGTATACTATCCCAATATCTGTGGGTCACAAGCCTTAATAAGGTCTTGTATAACAGTAATAATAATCAGGTACTGGTTTATACCATAATCCAAGTGCAGTGCACAGGCAATTGTGTCTTATGAAATATACCTATATAAAACATATGTCAACCAGCAGAATACATAAAGTACAAATAGGACTGACAATACAAGAACGTTTGCAGAAATCAAAATAAATCAAATAGGGAAATCAATGAAAATAATCACTGAATCTGCAAGGGGATAAACACACAAAATGACCGTCTCAGTAATATGAATATAAATTGTGAATAGAAACTGAAAGATAGAAAAGGGTTAGAACCAACAAATTACCAAACAAATCCAAACAAATCTATAAGAACAAAGAAATATTTACTAAAAATAACTAATAATTACAGACTACCACAGCTAATAACCACCATGATAGCAAAAACTTAGATGTATAGCAAGCAAATTTCCAATTAAGGATAATGGCACACTAACAGAAAACGCCTCAACAAACTGACCCTCTATGACGTGGGATATTCTGTTGTGAGGACGCCGCCCAACCTTAATCACAACCCGCTGACATATAAAACTAACATACTGTACAAATAAATAACATGAAAACATAAATATATAAATTATGTGTATGATAGTATGTGTTGCGAATATAGGCCTCAGTTTTTACAGTAATGGCAATAGTTATTCTTATGAAAAATAAACAAACATGCAATTATTTTCAATGAAACATTCTTCCTGGCCTTGAATAATTAAAGTTCAAATTATAAGAAAACAAGAAGATCCATCGTTGACGAACTCGGACTTCTTAGTTCAATAATACTGTCTTCCTGTTAATAATTGACAAGAATTGATCCAACTGTTCTGTGAAACTCTGAAATGTGTGCGGCCGTGTACATAGTTGTTCCTTTGGAAACAGACTATATTCTTACAAGACAGAGGAAGCACAGACCACCCCATAATTTTATATTGGATGAGAAACAGAAAATAATAAATAGTGTCACATATTTAGGGTAGAGGCGCTTCTACACGCCATTTCTAATAATTGGGTGATTTCCCCTGACCAATCGGATAGCTCAGGTTTACCCCGGGGAAAGTGGAACAACGACGCCATTTTGGTCAGAAGAATGAAAAGCGCAACTCAAGAGGTCGTATCTGATCTAGCTCTACATATTTCTTAGTTTTGAGGAAATCTCTAAAACTACTCAACATTTTATTATAAAATGTGCATGGTCCAGGACATTGAGTGTTATATTAAGCATATATTTTCTCACTGGCCGTAAGTAGTGACGATAGTTAAACATGTACTTAAAAACACTGAATAGAGCTCCCAACCCTAGTCGCAGCAGAACTAGGCTCGAGGATTTGAGTCAGTTTGAAAAAAACAATGTCTTACACCTCAAATCAGGTAGAGTAGACTATTCTTGTGTTGGAAAGCATTTAACTCCGGGGGGGGGGGAGGGCGGGTGAGAATGCTTATGACAATAAAGAAAATCAAGGACAAATCTGAGGAGATGGGTAAATGTAGTCGAACCTAAAATAAGACTGTAACTTAAGGGAAGGAACACGGTGGAATGAGAAGGATTCGCCATATTTGACAATTGAGTAGGCCTACGAGACAAAGATGCAAAAAGGATTTTTGCATCGATGAAAGCATCTGATGAATGATAAAACTTTATTATGTCTTATTATTGTAAAAATGTTTTCTAAATTCCAGACTTTGTTGAAATTTTAAGTTTCATGCTGAAAGATATTAAAAGTTTTGCATGAAAATCGAAACGCTGTTGAGAAGGTGAATGAATTACTACAGTTTTGAGATCTAGATAAGAAATCTAGTCCATTTCAATTGAATTCGCGTTATATCAACACCTAAGAGAAGAAAATCGAAACCTGGTAAAACAAACGTAAGAGAGAAATCTAATCTCTGGTGATTAGGCCAGTTAAAACATCTGCTCTCTGTAAAGTAAACTGAAAATACTGCATATACCGGCACTGCCACACACATGAATGTAATATGTGCCGTTGCCCAGTCCTAAGGAACACATGCCCCCGGTTTACATGTTGGTTATATGGTGCCCGTGACCACTTCTCTTTGATAAAGCGAATAACTAGCGATCATAGATCATGGACGATTTTACTACAAAATTTTCAACAGCTGGGTTGTGGAACAACAACAACCACAGAACCAACCCGTAAAATACACAACCACTTCTGCAGCCCCAGGACAGACAAAATATGGAAGGACCAACAATAATTACGCTCTACGCAACGGTCCCCCGGCAAATTACTGAAACCCTAACATGAAAAATGACAACTACGCGAAATATTCACACAGGTTAGATCCATTGTTCAGCCGTTCGATGGAAACAAGAAAAAATTCAGAAGATGGTTGTCCGACATGGAAAAATTTNCGGCACTAGCAGAGNCAACAACGGATNAAGAGAAAAAGAAAATCGCTCTGTTAGNTTCTGATTCGTACGTGACTNATTTTTTAAGAAGGAGGTCCCAGCCAGGTACCCCACAGAAACCTTCTGAGTCCCTAAAAAAAGAGCTCACCCCAGAGATATGGGGAAATCAATTAGACAAAATGCATGCTTTGTCATCCTTAGAAGCATGAAACAGGAATGAGATGAATCGGTTACAAACTTTTTTTGGAGATCGATTCCTCAATATGGCAGAAGAGGCAATATTTTGCGGAAGAAATCCCTACCACACCTGAATGTAGAAATACAGTTTAGTTCTGGGGATATTTTGCCGATGGCCTAAGAGCGGAAAATATCAGAAGGCATCTCTTATTAGAAAAGACACCAAGACTATTGCTGAAACAATCCAAGCAGCAATACAGGAGGAAAATCTTCACCGAAGGTTCCAACAAAGAGCAGGTTAGTGGAACCCCGACCAGAAAATACGGGACTATGATGAGCATGAGCCTATGAAGTTGACCATACCAGGAGGCAGTGGACTCGCCCACGACAACGTGATGATAGGGCCCCGCAATTATAGACCCCCCACACAGAGGCAAAACGACGTCAATAATGTCAGTACAAACGGATGCGTTTACATGCGGTAGGCTCGGACATGGTTACAAGTCCCTGTAGAGCAAATTACAATCATGCAACCATTCAGAAGAGAGGTTACCAACCCACAACAACCCTCCACCACTCCCCACGTGATTACACCAGAATTTCAGTATACCAGAGGCGCACCTCGAACCCCTCATGCGTCAGGGAAACGGCCGCGCCACTCACTAAAAACAGGACCGTTAGTGAGGGCAACAATCACAGAAAATTGGTTCCAAAACAAAAGAAACAACACAGAACAGAAATTGTCAAGTGGGGCCCATCCAGTAAAATACAATATGAAGAAATGTTGCAAGAATGGAACTAAAATACATCCGGACCCCAGATTCCTGCATCATGTCCTATACAGGGCAAACAATATAGGGCACTGGTAGATACAGGAGCATCCATCAGCCTTATTAGGTTCCAGCTGTTCAAGAGGATCCAACACTTTGTACGATTTCAACCGTCCAAAACACACCTAGCTTCAGTCACGGGACAAAGACTAAATTCAGTTGGGACAGCATGGCTAAAATTTTCCTTAGGCGAAACAAATTTTGAACACCCATTTATTATTACTTAAAGGACATGTCTAGAAATTTTATCCTACGGAGAGATTTTTTTAACAAACACAAAGTTCGAATATACTATGACCTCCAGAAAAATCAAAGTCAACAATACAATACATAGATCCTCCAGGACGATATCCACATAGCGTCTTTGGTAGAGGCTGTACAGCTCCCATAACGTGGCTCCAAACTCCCTGGTGCATAGCAAAAAGGGCAGAGTAAAAAATTCTGAGTACATAACACCAGGGCAATCAATCCAAATACAGCCCCTAGCAGAAGAAAGCATTATTGATGACCCATTGTTGCAAATTACAGAGGGAATCGCTGAAGTCTCGAAGTCCAGAGATTTCCCCATCATGAATATTGAATATGTCAGGAAAAACTACCACTATAAAAAGATGCACAGTTGTATCGCAAGTGGATACGTCAACAATAAGACAAACCAAAACCAATAGAGACCATCCACAAATTGTCTCAACCACTCCCACTTGACATAATGCACGAAATCGCAGTACAAATAACCATAGTACATGGAAAGTAAACAGTTATAAGGCTTATGCAGAAAAAGGCAGCAACATCAGTCACAGCTATGTTACACCACAGCATAACCCTACCCAGATGGCAGAAACGAACCAGTCCCATACATAAGAAGAGAAAGGCCACAGTATGAAAATGACTATAATTACTCATTCTTGCGCCCCCAGCAACACCAAGAGAAAAGATGAAGTGCTGTATATCACAGAGTAACAGAGAAACAGAAATTGTCTTGCCAGGAGGATATCCAAAGCGACAAGACAGTGATACATGCCCCATGGAGTATCAATATAACTCAAAAAACAGGTGGATATGATAAAGTCCCAAAAACCAATTGAAAATTTCCGAAGAAAAGGAAGAATTCTTATATGACTATACCACAGGAGGATACTATAGCAGCAAAGTTGGAAACAGAAAGAATGAAAAATTTTCGCCCAGGAAAAGAAGACAGCCCTATAGCACAAACAGAAGAAATACAGTAACGTACGCAGATAAGCGCAGTTACGGCAGAAATAATCAGAAAAAATGGCACAACAACGACTACCCCAGAAATATAATAAGAAATGAATATACAGTAAATGCAGTGACAAATGGAAATGCACACAGCACATGGCCGAGCAGACAGTACAAAGCACAGCCCAATCAACGGCAAAGAACTACGCAAAAGAAAGCCACATACCAGGCGCAGAGATTTTCACAAGGTTCAAGAATAATTTCTCACAGTTATGGTTATGAAACGGAGGCATCAAGACAGACCAGAGATATCATAGCAGATCATAAATACAGAGAGAGAATAGCTCAGTTACTTGCAACCCTGAATGCCACAGAAGATAATAAGCAACGTTTGAAAACGTTTGTAGAAAAGCACCAGGATGTATTCGCACTCAATGACATGGAATTAGGCAGAAACTAACACTGTCAAAATGGACATTCAAACAACCACAGAGGAGCCAATACATATGAAACCCTATCATACGCCCTTGAAAAACAGAGAACTCGTGGAAAGGTCTATAAATGAAATGCTACAGGCAGGAATCATCGAAAGATCCCGTTCCCAATGGGCCTCCCCCATAGTGATCGTAACAAAGAAAGACGGCTCCAGTCGCTTTTGCTGCGACTACCGTGCCCTTAACAAAATCACAAAAGTCATTTCCTACCCCCTCCCCAGGATAGACGATCTACTTGCGACGTTAGGAAAGTCTACATACTTTACCACACTTGATGCAAGGTCAGGCTTTTGGTGCCTCCCCATGACACCTGAGGCAAAACAGAAATCCACATTCTGTTCACATATGGGAAGTTTTTTTTTGGAATGTTATGCCATTTGGTCTAAAAGGATCTCCAGCGACATATATGTCACTCATGGATGAAGTGTTAAAGGGTCTACATCCATTTGCCCTGGCATACATAGACGATATCCTGATACATACCGCAGGCACGATGGAAGACCACCTCCGCAAGGTTGAAACAGTGTTTGATAGACTCAGGCATCACCAAATAAAGTTAAAACTGTCGAAGTGTGAGTTTCTAAAGACAGAAACAAAATATTTAGGCTTTGTCATCAATAGACATGGCGTCAGACCTGATGAAGATAAAGTCAAAGCCATAAGAGAAATGCCTAGCCCCAAGACGGTGAGACAAACACGCTCGTTTATTGGTACAATAGGGTACTATAGGCGCCACATCATCAATTTCTCCAGAGCAGCAGAGCCTTTGATAGCCCTTACCCGCAAGTATACCAACGGGCTGATCACCCGTTTGCCAGTCACTTCGATTACGGAAACAACAGCAAATGGATTGATTTGCCGTTGCCCTAAAGACGCCAATAGGCGTGATGGGAAACAATGGCAAAGAAAACCTATCTGCTGTTGCCCTAAGACGCCATTAGGCGTAATGGCCACTGACTGCTTTGACGGTCGGTGGCTAAGGACGGAAGAAGAAGAAGAAGAAGACCCGCAAGTATGCACGCTTCAAATGGACAGAAGACTGCCAGAGATCCTTTGAGTATCTAAAAAATGCCCTAACCACCATCCCACTGCTTGGACATCCAGATATTTCTCAGCCCATGATACTATACGCCGATGCCTCAGATAACGCAATTGGTGCTTGTTTGGTCCAACCTGTACTAGAAGATGAAACACCCATCCTACCAAACATTCCAAATGAGAAACCCATTGCATTCCTATCCCACGCATTGTCAAAGTCACAAAAACGGTGGACCACCACTGAGAAAGAAGCATATGCTATTCACTATGCAGTACAAAAGTTTGACTTTTACGTCAGAGGAACTAAACTCATTATAAGAACTGATCATCAACCTTTGGTTAACTGGCTCACCAAAACACAAGAACAGCCAAAGAAGTTACAGACATGGGCAATGAATTTACAGTCCTACGACACCACTATCGAACATATCCCAGGCGAAATGAACACCTGTGCAGACCTCTTATCCGGGATTAAATATGATGATGAAACTGAAGTGAAAACAAATAGAGTCAAAAATGATGGCACATCCTCAGAGATTGACGATAATGCTAAAGAAATTAATGAAATTACTTCATCAAGTCGAAGAAGTACCTCAGATTCTGCCACTCAAGTAGAAGAAGAAAGCCAAGAGATGTTTGACATGAGAGTAGAACAAGCGAAAGATGCAGAAATTGTCAAGCTGCTCACATACGTGAAAGAAAACCCAACAAAAAGTAAAGATTTTACAGTACACCCAACGGATGGAACTCTATACTATATTGATCAGAAACAAGAAGGGACACTAAGAAAAGTCATTCCAGCACATCTAGTCCCAGAAGTATTGCTACAGTTTCATGATAACAACGGGCACATGGGAAGAGACAAAACAATTGATGTCATAAAGAAAAGGTATTATTGGCAAACTTTCTACAAGGACATTACAGAATATGTAGCCACCTGTAGAACATGTAAATTGAGAAACATGAAGCCACATTTAATTCCCCTTCAAGAAATGCAACCTTCCCATTACCCCATGCAAACAGTGAGCATTGACTTATCAGGTCCTTACCCACTCACCCAATCAGGCAACAAATACCTCCTGCACATAGTTGACCAATACTCTGTTTGGCCAGAAAGTTACCCACTCAGTGATGCCACATCGCAGTCCATCACGCAAATTTTTTTACAAGAATTCATTCCCAGGCATGGCTGTCCAAAACGAATCATTTCAGACAACGGTAAACATTTTATAGGTAACCCATTTAAAGCCACCTTACACCAGCTGAATATTGAGCATACTACAACCACTTATTATTGCCCAAATGCAAATGGCAGAAATGAACGCATGCACGCCACCCTACATGATATTATTAGCAAATATATCAAGGGGAACCACCAATACTGGGACCTATACATTAACCAAGCTCTTGAAGCCATCCGAGTAAACGTGAACGATACCACAGGAATGTCACCCTTTCTCATGCTATACGGAAGAGAACCAAACTTTCCGTTAGACAACCTACTTCGCCCACAAAGAAAATACATGGGAGAAGACCCCATCGAAATAATCCTTCAAGAAAAGTATAAAGCTCACCAGATTGCACAACGAAATACGCAGAAGGCATTTCACAAGAAACAGAAACAACATGATAAATCAGCCAAGCTACCAACGTACAAAATAGGAGACAGAGTATACTACAAGAAACATGTACGCAGTTCAAAATTCAATGACCGATGGTTAGATGGCTACAAAATCATGAAACAAACTACGCCTGTAAACTTCATTATTTGGAATGAAGAGAAACAACACCAAACAAAAGCTCACGTAAAACAGATAAAAATCGATAATCACCGGCCCATTCCGCCTCTGACGACAAATACAAGACCAGTCAGAAAAGCCACCCTAAATTATAATCCATCCAGCACAGATTCGTCTGACATATCAGAGTCAGAGACGACAGACTCTGAATTTTACCAAGACGACCACATACCCAGACCACCCACCGATGCACTACATCGAGCAAGACAACAACGAGACTCGTCCGAAAGCGAAGAAGATATCCCACCACTTGAATTACGTAATAGACTACAAGACAGAGACCTGCGCATTAGAAATGAAGAAATCATGCCACAGACGTCACACGATGACAACACGAAAACACCTTATATCCACACTCAAACTTACTCCCGCAGTGATAAATCGTCAGCTGATACCTATCACACCCCCAGTTCAGGCAGTTCTAGTTTTAACACTAGTGAAAACCAAACACTGCTATACCACAAGAACAAGATTGCTCGTTCAAAACAATCAGATCCTGAAGAAACTATACCCAAGCAGATTGTTGAACCATATACCAGCGATCTTTATGGAGACGAAACAGAACAAGACAGCATAGCTTTGTCAGACCCCAACGAACATAATGACAGAAAAATGGTAGAATTATACCAACAAGAAACAGACATTGATACAGCTAGTTCCATTGAAACCAGTGATGCGGATAGTACATTATTTGCACCAGTCAGCTCCAGCGTCAAACGCGCCTATAAAACAGAATCTGATGACTCAATCCTAGCAACAATATTTTGCGTATACAGCACAACTATATCAGACGAAAGATTCTGAAGAAACGCAATCATGTTCCAAAACCAAGCCGAGAAGTGTTAGCCTCATCTCAACTAGTCAAAAACAACAGTGTGCAAATTACTGTGCCCATTGTAACCAGTGCGAACGTTCAGCACAACCAGGTCAGAAGAAAAATCAAGGCGAAACATATACCTGCCTCAAAACCAACAGATGTTCCAGCCATACAAACCCTCACCACAGTAAAACCATCACCGCATTCGTCAATGTCCTCGGTGTCCCAACAATCAGCAAATGCAGTGTCGTCGCCTATCGCACCCGTCACCACTGCTACTCAGTATGATGCTCGCCTAAGCAGTCGGGACATTGCAAGGTTAGAGATGGTGAAGGAACTAGCGAAGCTGTTCTGATAAACACGCCCAGGTGTTTTATGTGTTCGCAAATCCGAACACGGTCATCGCATATGTGAACAAACCTTTTTAACAATGTACTAACTCTCCCCATGTACTCTATTTTCAGTTTTAGACAGTTCAAATGACTTGCTTACAGACTAAGATGTCAAAGCCTCACTGAGAAAGTTATTTTTTCCAGCCTTAGAATACGGATGAACAGAAAGAAATCAAGACCAGCACACGGAGGATTTTCTTTTGATAGCATAATTGTGAAAATAAAAATGTTAAAACAATTAATAACACACGGTGTTACGAGTTTACAGACACCCTTATTTAGTTACATACATTTTCTTAAATATTTAGAATGCTACACAACTTTACCTATAACACATGTGTCACACTATTCTGTTGTAACATTCATCTCCACTTTTGTAACTGATCATATTCCACGCTCCATTCACCAGCATGATCTCTGATACTCCAACAATTTTTGTTGATACTGCCTATCACAAATACCCCAATGACATTTGCGCATGCTGAATTTCTGCAAATGAAGAATCCCTTGAGAGCATTAGTATATGCTAACCCCAGATTGAACACATTACACCTATTTGTTGATGATGCCTTTGCCCATGTTAAAGAAATAGCATTTGCACATGCTGACCTAGCAAATGAAATACCCCATTACCGCATGATAACCACTAATGACACATGAGATGAAGAAGCAACTGGTTATGTATGATGAAAATGCCATTTTATATTAAGGTGAAACTTTATGTTGTCACAACTGAGATTTTGTTGAAATGTTTATGCACAAAATCCCCCACATTAACATTGGAGGGATAATCTTAGTCTTTCGTGGTTACGAGATAAGACAAGGAGATAATAGAATATTTGATGAATACCATGGACATGGAACAAATCAGAGCAGATGATTGTTGCACATATGAGGACCATATTTGAAGTCATTATTGAAGGATTACACTGACTAACAAAAAAAAACTTTTTTTTTCTTTCTCTAACATTTCTATGTTTTTCTGGTCAATTTTAATGCGCTGTTTTTAAATCTGCAAACCGTTTTTCTCTATCAGGTCGGGATCTCTAGAAATACGCAATTGAAGTTTTTTAACAACGCATACCGTATTACAACATCATTCGTACAAGAAGTATAACAGTTATGTAGGCTTGAATTTCTTTGCAGTCGACTTTCGTCGGTGAATGGCATGTGGTACATCGCGATGAAGCATCCAACAATAATCGACAAGCATGGTCACACTCCACCGTCCTTGATAACGTGACTCCATTACGGCGATATCTTGATGGAATCATTCTCCATGTTCATCGCTGACTTCGCCAAGGTTGTCAGGGAAAAAGTTAAGATGCGAATCGAGCAAATGGATTTTGAGGGACATGTTACAGCCCATAATTATGTATGCATCTATGCACTGCTTAACAATATGCAACATAGTCGACAGATTTGTGATTTTCCAGAAAGTTATCGACGATCGATTTGAATGCCATCCATGCGCGAAGTTCACTACCATGTAACAAGTTCTCGAATTGTTTGTCTGCAATAACTTTCCTAATCTGAGGTCCTACAAAGATACCTTCCTTTATCTTTACATCGCTAACTTGCGGAAACTTTTCTCGAAGATAAGTGAAAGCTTTGCTCGTTTTATCTAACGCTTTTACAAAATTCTTCATGAGCCCCAACTTTATATGTAACAGTGGTAAAATGAAGGTGTCTTTGTTAACTAATGGCTCGCGTATTACATTTTTATGCCCGAGCTGCATACGATCCCGGATAGGCCACACCTTTCTTGCATAATGTTCCTGTCTGTTGCGGCTGTCCCATTCACATCGGAAGCAACAAAATTTAGTATACCCCAGTCTGCATGCCCGTGAGAATTGCAATGACCTTTAGGTCTCCACAAATCCGCCATTGGTAGTCATTGTACTTTATTTTTTCCAAACGTATAGCCATATTGTCATAAGTTTATTTCATATGAACAGAGTAGGCGACTGGAATTGATGAAAAAAAATTTCTGTTATGCAATAACACGGCTTTTAGACTAGTCTTGGAAGAATCGATGAAAAATCGCCATTCGTTGACTATGTGCTCATGACCGTTTACATCTTTGCAATAGCAAATGTCATCATCCATCTCAAAGTATTGAACAAGTTCTCTGTGTCTATGACGAAATTTAGATATCGGAGTATTGGGCGCTAAAAGATTCCATTCTTTGAGTCGCGAACCGAGTAATTCCGCTTGTCCTTTGGTAGGAGCGAGATCACGTATTAGATCTGAAAGTTCTGAATGGTTAATTAAGTAAACACCATCATTCACTGGTATGTAATCTGAGTCAGAATTAGTTTCTAAAGCAGGTAAACTATCACTTTCTGATGGTTCATTTACGTCCAACGGATATTGTTCTGGTGGTACTTGGATCGGACACGTGATTGGATCATGAGGCACTGGTTTCGAAACCGATTCAATATTTGGATAAACCACAGACTTTCTAGATTTAAAAGTGAAACCATGGATATTTGTCAAGCAGAAGTAACAATCAGTAGTGTGATTTGTATGTTCACGCCATATTACTGGCACGCCAAAAGGCATCGACTTTTGCTTCGGCGATTTTCGTAACCAACCTGCCAATGTATCGAACAAACCGCATTTGGCTTCCAAGATTTATTTGCATCATCAACTTTCGAATCGAAATAAAGTTCATATGCTATCTTTAATAATGGTGTAAAGTTTTTCTGGTCAACACGATCGGTAAAATATCCGCACACGTAACAGAACAGATCAGCCGAATTTCTTCAACTTCTAGAAGCCATATTTTGCTCAGAATTATTTCAAAATACAGTAACTATTTGAAAAATCGCGTAACATATGTCATGCATCTTTTAGCAGTATAAAAAGTAGAATTATGTTGCTTTTTATTAATTTTTAATAAGTTATATAGTAAAAATGAAACGGAGCAAATAACGGTTTCCCAAAAATATATTTATTCACAAATATCTTAAGAACCCGACGTGATAGAGATAAACGGATTTCAGATTTGAAATCAGCGCAAGAAATTGACCTAAGAACACTTATTCTTATATAAGAAAGAAAAATGTTGTTTGTCAGTGTTATCAGTAGACAAGAGACACAAATGAATTATGATAATCCCATGGAACCACAAGTACTAAGGACACAAAGTGGAGATTAAATAATGGAGAAAAAAAAATAATGACTGAATAATTGCTACGCCCAGAGGTAAAGGAAATAGAGATGCATCCGCATTTTAGAGAAGATATTTTTTTTTTGATTTTTGCTTATTGCCTTTGTAATATGAACATTGTTGTATAACAAATGACTATTCCTTATCACGAATTACAGAATGTTGTAAGATAGTTGGAATAAATTGACAATTTACTATACTCATAATATACCCAGAATTACAGGAGAGAAAATAAATAAATGATTGATGAAAGTGGACACACTGAGATTTGCTCACCCGAGGAAATTGGAAAAAAAAAAAAAAAAAAATAATGTTATCCCAAGGACAGACATGTCACAGATATATCATGGAGATTGGAAATGCAGCAAACTTGGTCAAGGACACCATGAAATAGACCCCCGCCCCACACTTAAGATAACTGACGGATGAGATTTTTGAATTATAAGTACCATAAGTCACCCATCTGGCTGTAGTCAGCGGATGTTACAGGCACCACATAACTGACTAACCCTCGACCAGCGAAGGCAGAGTTGGTGTCGAAATTTTGCACATATGTAAAAAGTCATGTTTTGGTAAAGTCTAGACATTTATGTTAATAGTTCTATAAATGATTAGTTGAGATATTGATGATAAATATTCGCAAATATAGTACATGGACAATTAATAAGGATATATTTCCAGTACAGAATAAGAGGAATAGGAAGGATCCACATTTTAAATATTGGAGCACCATGAGCGAGGAATAGGACTTATAAAGAAAATGGAAATGGTACACTGTATGCAAGGATAACCAGAAATAATATGGATAAATAGTAGTCAGAGTGCCAGGAACTTTGTCTTACGAGAATATTGTAGATTCCTCACGATCAATTGATTATTTTCTTCCTTTCTATGTCACATTTTTTTTTGAGTGATGACCCCAAAATTTTTTTTCATCTCATATTGTCAAAAGTTCTTACATCTCAGTTGATAGTTTCAAAAAAAAATTGTTTGATGTGTTTTGCATAAAGGTATTGCTAGATAAGGTACATAGGGAGTTACTAAGGATGAATTCTCAAGATAACAGGAGGACTAGAATAGATACAATGATATTGGAACACCATAAATGATACATTGGTGTTATAAAAAAAAAAAAAAAGGAGACAAATATAAATTGTATACAAGGATGCCTCGAGAGTGACAACATGGATACATATTGTCAAGAGTATAAGCAGTTGTCTTAAAAGAGAAAATAAAGTAATATGGAACCCAATGTAGAAAATTCATGATGATTTGGAAACTATATTTTTCTTTTCCCTTATATTTCATAATATGATAGTAACACATTCGTCTGTTGGTTGCTGAATAATTTGATGTTTGAAAATTGATGTATGGGAAGTCAAAGAAGATCTTTGAAGAATATATATATATAAAATAATATTTCTAGGAAAGAGTTCACAAAAAAATACTGTATTGACAGAAAAGAAGGAATGATTAGAAATAACTGACTAATGGACAGGATCACCACCAGACGCACGGATATTGGAGACAAACATCACATATTTTGAAGAAGAAAAAAAATGTAATATAGAACATTTTCTACAGTGACGGACTTAGAACGAATTTATACACTTACCATTTAGAAAATGTCTATAACAAGGAAACATTCAGATAGATAAATAAGGATAAGCCATGAGGTTTTAATGCTTTTATTGTGAAAAAATGATTACTTATAAAAATGATGCTGGTTGTATTATCGTCTGATAAATATGCATATTATGTTTAGAGATGTTTTCTACATGTAATAATGAGCAAGTGGCTCATTCACTAGAAAAAAAAAACAAGAAGAAGATGATGATGAGTACCCATGAAAACAATGGCTATTCTATGAAAGTGGATGACCATTACCATAGGAATTAGAGATTTTGGACATTTCTTGGAATATTGCAGAGTACTTGGGAAATAGAATAAATAAGTACGCCAGAAAAAAAAAAAAAAAGATTTTTTTAGTACTTGCAGGCTTTTAATATGGAGCAAATAACAGTACAGAAAAGAGATAACACCCCTACCACATCCAAGAGAATGAAATCAACTATATTTTTGAATGAAATGTAATAGATTATGATAATCCAGCCAAGTTCTGCAAATAAGATAGTTTATTGTTCATTCCCCAGTGTTGCCACTCGTCACATTTTTTTTTAGTGATGACCTTATGAGTGTTTTGCAGATTTTGTTGGGCAGTGTTGCCAATTTGTAAATTTGGTGAAAAATATTATGATGTGATGAATAAGTTACACTTTTTGAAGTTGATGTCCACTACTAGTTTTTTTTTACATAGAAGACGACCTCATATAGACATAGGACCCCAGTATAGGAATTAGATTAAATTTTTTGGAAATATTTTTGGACTTAGAAAAATTTTTGAACTTTAAATTTTTCTGAAAAATTTTTTGAACTTAGACATTTTTGGGGATGGATTTTTGTTATTGATAGTACTCAAATGTCTCCCTACGGGATACATTTGCGGAGCCCCGGGATCTATATGTGGCCGTGTACATAGTTGTTCCTTTGGAAACAGACTATATTCTTACAAGACAGAGGAAGCACAGACCACCCTATAATTTTATATTTTATGAGAAACAGAAAATAATAAATAGTGTCACATATTTAGGGTAGAGTCGCTTCTACACGCCATTTCTAATAATTGGGTGATTTCCCCTGACCAATCGGATAGCTCAGATTTACCCCGGGGAAAGTGGAACAGGACGCCATTTTGGCAGTAGAATGAAAGAGCGCAACTCAAGAGGTCGTATCTGATCTAGCTCTACATATTTCTTAGTTTTGAGGAGAGCAAACGACTACATGTATTATAAAATGTGCATGCCAGGACATTGAGTGTTATATATTTTCTCACTGGCGTAAGTAGTGACGATAGTTAAACATGTATTCTGAATAGAGCTCCCAACCCTAGTCGCAGCAGAACTAGGCTCGAGAATTTGAGTCAGTCCAGTTTGAAAAAAAACAATGTCTTACACCTCAAATCAGGTAGAGTAGACTATTCTTGTGTTGGAAAGCATTTAACTCCAGGAATGCTTATGACAATAAAGAAATCAAGGACAAATCTGAGGAGATGGGTAAATGTAGTCGAACCTAAAATAAGACTGTAACTTAAAGGAAGGAACACGGTGGAATGAGAAGGTTCGCCATATTTGACAATTGAGTAGGCCTACGAGACAAAGATGCAAAAAGGGATTTTTTGCATCGATGAAAGCATCTGATGAGATGATAAAACTTTATTATGCTTATTATTGTAAAAAATGTTCTAAATTCCAGACTTTGTTGAAATTTTAAGTTTCATGCTGAAAGATATTAAAAGTTTTGCATGAAATCGAACGCTGTTGAGAAGGTGAATTACTACAGTTTTGAGATCTAGATAAGAAATCTGTCCATTTCAATTGAATTCGTTATATCAACACCTAAGAGAAGAAAATCGAACCTGGTAAAACAAACGTAAGAGAGAAATCTAAATCTCTGGTGATTAGGCCAGTTAAACATCTGCTCTCTGTAAAGTAAACTGAAAATACTGCATATACCGGCACTGCCACATGAATGTAATATGGTGCCGTTCCAGTCCTAAGGAACACATGCCCCGGTTACAAATGTCTAATGTACAAATGTCAACAACGCTGACCTACATACTGCATTCACTTGACAGGTCACGTGACGAAGTGTTGACAAAGAGCAAACCAATACTGCAAGTGTGTCGTATTAGCCACAGGAAACGGTCTGGTATCGGTAATCTGTTGACTTCTGAACTTCTGCGAGGTCAAACCCAGAAAGCTGGTCCACCAGTTGATAAGCTCTTTCTTTGGGAGACAGACGTCATCATCATCAGTTGATAAACTCTTAATACAAGACCCTTGCCCTGAGCAAGAGACATGCTGAGAAATCTGAAGCTCGCTCGAACATCACCAGAGTTAAATACTGTGTTGTTGTGTTGCTCGTGGTTCGAGTATGGAATGTCAACTTGACCTACGCAGTGGTGTGTAGACATAGATGGAGTGTATAATGTGCGAATGATAGGAAGAGTTCGTGGTGTTGACAAATGTTCTTTTCTCACACTCATGTATGGCTGGAAGTCATCGACACCAACGACTGTGTACCTTTACTACAGTTTAATTGGACGTACACACTCGACAGCACAGATAGTGACAAATCACAGGTTGGCATAATACATCATGGTACAGTGGATAAATGGTCTTGCAATGTTACATGGGCACTCATGTAGAATAATAGTATAATGGACTGTCAATAGCCAAGCACTCAGTATTGCCCATATATATATATCATCTGAGTTTACTGACAAAGCACGTCAGATTGTAAACAATATCCAAGATGACTTCTAGACCTAATCTCGTCTAGTGAAGATTCCTTAACATAATGTCCAGCACAGATTTTTCCATATAATCAAATTGAACCGCTAGCAATGGGTTCTCATGTGTAGCAGTGATCTCTGGCCTAATCAAGCGATAATACGGGCATCCCTTTTCTCTTCTTGAAAGTCACTAAATGTTTTTTACAAGATGGCTTCTCTCGTGAGCTGTCACTCACGTTTGGATACAGATAATGAATCTGTCTTAAAGTTAGTCATTCATTAAATGTTTCATTGCTCTGTAGATTCTATCATGATACAATTGACTGCATTCTACAGGATATAGTGCTGATAGGAATCAGAGTCGTTTTCCATCTAGTTAAATGCATCCTCTCAGATGTACAAGTCATACCTATCGAAAAACGGTGGCTTCGTACGAGAGTTCAAAAGAGTATCTTTTATTACCTGCGTATCAGAAATATGATTCTGCCATTCCTTGGCAATAAGAATAAACACTGGGGTAAAGCATACACGATAGGTCTAGACGACTATCACTTTCCCCATAAATATAGAGATCACTTTTTCCCGGCGACAAGCCGACATAGCAAAACACAGCCCCCATCATCAGGGCGAAGCCAAAACACACCTCTCTAGAGACACATCCGCCGAACAGCCTTTGACCTCTCTAGAGACAAAAGAACATATAGTTCGACTTAGATATGTAAAGATATACAGATATAAGACAGACTCGTCCTACTCAGACAAACAATACATATAAATTCAGGCCATAGATATTCTGAAGCAAGAACAATCTATTACTACCCAAACAAAGAATAAATCGCAGTAAAACTGGATTCATCCGCGGAGTTCGATCGAAAGAGACGGCACAACTTTCAAGGGAAGTAACTCAATAATGACTTTCCCTTAAGCACTAAAAAATATCTATTTTGTTTACAAAATATTTGCGAACATAACAAGTATACCAATGTATAATACTGTAAGATATCAAAGACTGCACGTAACACATGCATATTTTTTAAGAGTAGAATATTTCTTTAAAATAATACACACAGCACAGCTATCAACATGCACGTATACGGCAGTCTTATCCGACCGTGAAAGTCTATTTTGCTAGTACTTGCATGCAATTTACCTTTAACATCATAATCGTCAACTTATTCCCCTTTTCCCTCCTTATGGAGCATAGAAACGTCCGACTGGCTAAGCGGTTAGAAAGAAGGCTTGCCTCTCGCGGCAAAGTTACCGGCTTCCTGGTTCGAAACCTGGTAGTGTTGTGTTCCAGTCTGCTCAGCTGGTAATGGGTACTTGACTCTGCTCTTGAGTTAGGGAAAGCAAAGGTAGCGAGCAAGGGAACTGGTCACACCACCTAATAAATCTGGACCTTCTATTATTGTGAAATGTTTAACTCTTCACTCCCCAACGGCACGATCTGAAATAGGACTGCGTTTACCTTTTTTTTTTTTTAAATGGAGCATAGAGCCACCGCTGCAGCTTTTCCCCTCGCATGAAACTTGCACCAAGGCGTTCATATAACTGTTTCATTGGATATTTCTGTAACAACTTGTTGTTCATGATGGCGTTGCCAGACCTGTG
This sequence comes from Oreohelix idahoensis, assembly GCA_024509875.1. NCBI lineage: Eukaryota > Metazoa > Mollusca > Gastropoda > Stylommatophora > Oreohelicidae > Oreohelix > Oreohelix idahoensis. The sequence continues at coordinate 18,859 of JAMPIV010016004.1, forward strand.
CGTATCTTAGCGTTGAATTTCCAGAGAATTCTGGTTTAATCAAATCGAATGTTTTCCCAAGAGCATAAAGATATTTGAATTGCATAACACCAGAGAATTGACCGCCAAATGCCACTGAAATGATCGGAGGTCCTAAAATTTACATTGAGCGAATTTTAAAATTGGCCTTTACCTTGAAACTATTTGAGACTTAAAGTTAATATAAGGAAAAAGCAAACTTGGATTACTTCTAAACATTTGAAGGAAAAAAAATGAGAAAAAAAAATTAATTGTGTTTTTAATAGTCTTGAATATTTTGATTTGTAACTTCTGACCTGTAAAAACTATTAATATCAAAAATAAGAAGTGTGGACATTTGAGAATGATGTTTTACCGGAATTAACGCCAGTAAAGCATACAAACTTTACACAACTTCAGTTCTCACATTCTGAACTCGAGTTGTAATGCTGAGTATTCTGTATTCATTAACATAACTTGTAAGTGTTGCAGTCATCAGGATTTGTTGATATTGCTATTCGTCAACAGGATTTGTAGATATTGCTGTTCGTTAACAGGATTTGCAGATATTGCAGTTTATTAACAAAATGTGTAAGTGTTTCAGTTATTTAAAAGAATTTGTATGCGTTTCAGTTCGTTAACAGGATTTGTAAATGTTTCAGTTCGTTAACAGAATTCGTAAACGTATCACTTCGTTAACAGAATTTGTAAATGTTTCAGTTCATTAACAGAATTTGTAACTATTTTAGTTCGTTATCAGAATTTGTAAGTGTTTTGGTTCATTAACAGAATTTGTAATGTTTTGGTTCGTTAACAGAATTTGTAAGTGTTTCAATTTGTTAACAGAATTTGTAAGTGTTTCAATTTGTTAACAGAACTTGTAAGTGTTTTTGTTCTTTAACAGAATTTGTAAATGTTTTGGTTCTTTAACAGAATTAGTAAGTGTTTTAGTTTGTTAACAGAATTTGTAAGGGTTTCAGTTGCTGTAGTGAAATTGACAGAGATACAACGGTAAAATCCCTCCAAAGATAACATTTAAGGATAAAAACATAATGCGTAGGCTGCTGATGTACATGATCGCCTAGACCGCGGGTCATCATCCTCCATAATAATTGACTTGCTAGACAGGAGGGGAACGGCGGATCAAAAAGAAAAAAAATATGACTGGAAAGGCTAAGGAGACGCAATTGGGGGGGAAACGGAGAAAAGTCACGTTCCCAAGTTGACATAAAAAGTAAGCAACTCGACAGAAGGGACCTTAGATATAATACGCCACAGTCATTTATTGGACGCTTTTGCGATACCAAGCTTTTGATTTGAATGGAGCGGTAAAACGCAGATGTTAGGAATATTACAAAAATTAAAAAGTAATTTTTTCTTAATATTAATGTTAGGAATATAAAAATTAGCTGGCCGGATGGCCTATTCTGAGCAGTGAACTAAGATGGTCTTAATTTTACAAACGGATAGATAATATTGAAAATAATGACAAAAGACAGTGTAGTTCACATCATCGACAGACTGTGTTGAATAAAAAAGTGTCGCAATTTGCACACAAAAAACACGACCTTGGACGCAGGTGTTCAAATTTACTTAGTATGGAGGAGAGGGTTTTTTGAGCGGTAGCTGTGTCTAAATATAACTTTTAACGACAAAATTTTGGAGGGGAGAGAAAGGTTGGTTCAAAAACCAAGCACATTTTTTTTAGAAACACAAGTAGAGACGGACAGACTAACAGATAAACATCCATACTTGACTGAAGCATGACTGAAATGACTTTAGTGTAGAAATTTTGAAATTCAAATAACCTAGGCAGTGATTGGCCACAGACAATCATATCATTAGCGCTCAGACGCGAAAGTGGGGCCATTCTTCAATAGTTGTTCAGTGATAGACACAGATTTTAAAGTGTGGTGATTCCATATGAAAGCAAGTGAAATAAATTTAGGGACGCCATACTATAGCCAGCAGCTCAGCTGAGTTTTGCTAGCAATTCTGTGTTATTTATTCATAATCTGGTAAGATTGAAATTATTTCCTTATATATTTTGAATATTGTTTCATGTTTGAGTGATTTGATACTGCCATATCGAAATCTAGCCTTACAAACAAGTAGGGATTTGCTCTAGACCCCCCGCCCTAGTCAGGGTCTACGGACCAACAATGTACATAAGCTCCAGCAAGGATTATGCAAGACAGATCAAGTGTTGAGAATAATGATACATATTACCTATCCTCTTTTAGGGCCGAAAACTAATAAACATTTTTCAGGATCTATAGTCTGGGAGGATCTATCTGATGTAAAACCACCATGGTAAATGTGCTGTTTGGTCAGAGAGATCTGACCTGTCTGTATGATGTGGTTGTTGTGTCACTGTTGTGTCCAGACGTGGGTAGAGAATAGATTTTGACACATGGCCCATACTTTGATTGCAGAGCTGCGAGTTTCTGTCGTCAACAAAGCAGGGTCTATTCAGTTGGTGACTTTACTCGAGTGTATCTGTGCAGTATTTGTGACAGAGACCACCATTATTGCCCGCCAGCACGGAGAGGTGGGACCATCTGATTTCAGCACCAGAGCGACAACTACCAGATGAGTGAGCCTCTGGTCTGCTGGACTTCACCAACGCCCTTTAGTTACTAAGAACCCCATAAAGATTCCCACCATTTTCTGGACACTGTGTAGTCAATATAGACAGGTGTGATGAGGCCACCCCAACAGCACAAACAGTACTATCCTCCCAAGTAGATGAATACTAGAACATTTTAATAAAACTAACTAGTATAGTACATATATATGTACACTATTGCATTTATGATATACTATTCCATGCATTTCTTTTCATAATCTCTAAATCCTTTTAAGTTCTGGTCAACCTAAAAAATTGACACAGAACAAAATAAATGTAATATACTTATATCAAAAAATTTTACACACGTGAGTTAGTTCAGTGTATTCTAACATTTATTAATATTATTAGTCTTGTTAATATCTGTGGGTATATTTATAATCCATTACACCACACTACATATCATAACCCTAGACACTTTACGTAGCCACATTCATTAAAAAAAAAATTAAGTGTGAGGTCGTAGTGGTAGCAAGAAAGGCCTTCTGACAATTCACCACTACATTTTATCTCAGGAGCCTTCACAGCTGGCCTCATACAATTTACATTTAGTAATAACACCATCATACAATACCATCAAACACCACTACAATATTGGGGTCTTGTCCAGGGATAATTAGCCCAACAGTAATATTAGGATCTCCTGGTGGGAGAAATAAAAGTAGGGAAATAAATTGTAAAATTTCCCTTAAAATTAAAAGTGTCCCTGCAGATAAAAGTTGGTGAATCTTCACAGCCAGTAATAATTAATTAGTTAACTGGTTAGTTAGAATTAGTTAGACTATAGTCATAAGAAGTACTTAGTGTATTTACTGGTTAGAGATTTAGCTTGTATATTATTATATTGTCTAAAAAGTATGGCGGAGCTGGCAAAATTTAGATCAGCTGCTGTGCTCACCGCGAAGGAGATGGGAATGGATGGTCAAATTTTAATTCAATACGTAACGGCTGAATGTGATAAATATATTGAACGGGAAGAAAGGAGATTAGAAAAAGAGGCTGAAAGAAAATTGGAGTCTGACAGGTTAGCTGAAGAGAAGAGGTTACAAATTGAGGCTGATAGAGAAATTAAGAGGCTGCAGATTGAGGCAGAAGAAAAACGACAGCAAAGGGAGGCAGAAGAAAAACGACAGCAAAGGGAGGCAGAAGAAAAAAGGTTGACTGCCGAAAGGGAGGCAGAAGATAGAAGGTTGCAGAGGGAGCACGAATTACGACTAAGGGAGCTGGAATTACAAGGCCCGGCCCCTGAAAATGGTGCCAGCCCTTTTGCCTCAGATGCTACGCCCAGTCTGGGAGCCTCAAACTCAGCTATGGGGTTTCATTTAGACCATTTTGTTGAGAAAGACGATGACATAGAGGGGTACCTAGGACGTTTTGAGTTATTAGCTACTACATATGGGTTAGAGAGAGAGAGGTGGAGTTTAAAGCTATCACAGGGATTGAGGGGTACTTCTTATGAAGTATTTGCTAAAATGAACAGGGAAGACCAAGACAATTATGACATGTTAAAGCAGGCTTTGTTATTAAGGTACGAGAAGAATGGTGAATTTTATCGTAAGAAATTTAGAAATGCTAAACTGTTGTCTGGGGAGACATACCACCAATTCTCTGCTAGACTAGAAACCTATTTGGAGAAATGGACGGCTCTGGGGAAGACCCAAGATCTTAAAGAAATGATCATGATTGAGCAATTGAGAGAGTCCATGGCTCCAGACATGAGAAAATTTCTCATGGAACAAGGTGCAGAGAAGTTGGGGGAAATTTTAAATGTTGCTGAGAGGTATCAGGCAGCCCAGGCAGAGGTAAGTGGTGCTAAGAAGAAGCACATAGACAATTTTAAAGCTCCACAGCAATTTAATAAATTTGATACTAGAGAGCAGGGAAATAAAGGTAGGACAAACTTTGAGCGGCCAAGAAATGACTATCGCGACAGAAACTCACAGTTCAATGACCAAAAGTTCAATGAAAGAAAACCGTTGAACCAAGGAAAAAGATGGTGTAAATGGTGCAAGAAGGATAACCATAACACCGAATTTTGTAGAAGGAAACCTTCAAACATTGCTGCAATGAAGTCGGGACGCAAAGATTAAAGGTTAATCCTAAGGGACAACAGGAACCTTATCACCCCCCAGTTTGTGAGGATGTTATTTGTAATGGGGTCACCATAAGGTGCCTTTATGATACAGGTTTGGATTATGATTCAGTTGTGAAGTCTAGCCTAGTGGACCCAAGTCAGTATACCACAGAAACAGTGGAAATACAAGGGGCGACTAAGGACATACCACTCATGACACTTCCCATCGCAAGGATAACGGTGAAGACTCGCTATGTGGAAGGAGAAATCAGAGCAGCAGTGATAGATGAACCAATCTACCCTGTGATATTGGGGTGTAGATACGTCTTCTTGGGGAATCCCGAGAAACCTGTGATCATGGCGACAGTGCAGACCAGGTCACAGAAGAAGGAGGAAGAAGGTGAACCTATAAATGCTCATCCAGAGGAGATGAGGAAGGCGCAGGCTGAGGATAGGACACTCAAGCCCTGTTTTAAAAAATTGCCCAAATGCCACACACCTCCGAGCAAGGGGGAATATTTCATGAAGAACAAACTATTATACAGGAAGACAGGAACTAGATCCACTGGTCACGGACAGTTAGTTCTTCCCAAGATATATAGGGCAAACTTAATAAGGAGCTTACATGTTGGAAAAGATGGTGACCATGAGAAAGTCGGTACTATCTGCCAAAAGATTGCTCGAAAATACTATTGGCCCGACGTAAATGTCGATGTTGAAAACTTTGTAGAAGCATGTGGCGTATTTCATGAGGGAACACCCACAAAGGGAAAATATGTGCAGGACCTAGAAACGCCACGGGGCAACTTTAGGCCTGAAAGGAAAACTAATTATACTCGGGTAGACAAAGTGGAATGGGAGCCCCCCTTTTCACACCCAGTCTTCACTTGAATGGATTAACATGGCCACTATGCGAAGAGTACAAAGAAGAAATTTTACCCAGGATAAGATGACAATCCCTCGGTCAGACTTATATAAACTGGAAGAACAGACAAGAGAGCGAAGATCTCTCAGAAACAATCTTAAGTGGGGAGACAAAACCCAGAGAAAAATTGGTAGTGGTCGATTTGTGAGTGATGATTCTAGGAAGAAAAGTCCTCATTATAGAGCTTCTAATGGACGGGACCCGATGGGTTCCATGAAAAATAAGTATGATAAATTAAAGATCCAGATGTAACTCTATTAAGGACCTGGACAGATGAGAAGGCGGAAGAGACTGTTACCTCATCGTATCAATATGTGAACGAACTGACCACTCGTTTGAAAGCTGGATGGAAACTGGCAAATGATAATTTGAAACAAGCCAGGAAGAAACATGCAGCATATTTTAATAGGAAGGCAAAGGACAGGGAACTGGCAGTCGGAGAGAAGGTGCTGCTTCTACTACCCGGAAGCCAGAATAAATTACAAATTGGTTGGCAAGGTCCATATACGGTTCTAGAGAAGGTGTCTAGAACAAACTATAAAATTGACAAAAAGGGGAAGGAAAAAGTTTATCATGTAAACCTGTTAAAGAAGTATCTGGACAGACCACTCCAGGAAAGCACCCCTTTATTGACCTTTGCTATTGCAACCCAGATGCAAAAGGAACCACTCACCTCACATGAATACCCATTACATCCTTGTGAAACAGCAGCACAGGTAAAAGTCAGTAAGCACCTGACTAAAAACCAGAGGGAGAGAGTTCAACAAGTTCTGGAGGAACATACAGATGTATTAACAGATAAACCAGGCCATACAAATTTGCTACAGTATGACATGAAACTGGTAGACTCAAACCCAATCTGTATGAGAGCCTATTCTATTCCGTTCGCGAAGGAGAAGGCATTGAAGGAAGAAATAGAGTATTTGTTGAAGGAGGGGATTATTTCGCACAGTGAATCATCTTTTAGTTCTAGTGTCGTTTTGTTGAGAAAACCGTCTGGGGAACACAGACTGTGCATAGATTACAGGAAACTGAATGCTGTCACAGAAGGACAAGTGGATCCATTACCAGACACAAAACAGTTATTTGCCAGACTGAACAAGGCAAAATATTTTTCAAAAGTGGATCTTAGTAAAGGCTATTACCAGATCCCAGTGAAGCCTGAAGTGAGACCTTATTTGGCTTTTAGCACTTCGGATGGATATTATGAATTCAATATGCTACCATTCGGACTGAAAAATGCTCCGAGTGTGTTTTCAAGGATGATGCGAAAATTGTTGGATCCCCTGAATAACCCCTGTATCACAAATTTCATGGATGATATTCTCGTCGCCACCGAGACATTTGCAGAACACATTGAAGCTCTGGAGATGTTGTTTGATAGACTTCGGGAGGCAAACTTAACTGCTAGGCCCACAAAATGTTGTATTGGATGCAAAGAGTTGGAATTCTTGGGACACACTGTATATCAGGGTAATATGACCCCTGATCCTAAGAATTTGGAAAAACTGCAGAGAGCACCTAGGCCGCAAACAAAAAAGGACGTGCGATCATTCGTGTCGTTATGCGGATTTTATCAGAAATACATCAAGAATTTTAACGCTATATGTGCTCCTCTGACTGATTTGACTCGCAAGGGACTTCCAGATAAAATTATTTGGACTGCACAATGTGAACTAGCGTTCCAAGAGTTAAAGGAAAAACTCACTAGCAAGCCTATTCTCAAACTGCCTGATTTGACACAGGACTTTGTCTTAAGAACCGATGCAAGTAATGTAGGACTCGGAGGGGCTTTGTTGCAAAGATCATCTTCACCTGATGGGGAACTGAAACCAGTCGCTTATGCAAGCCGCAAATTGAATAAGGCGGAACAAGGATACTCCACAAGCGAAAAAGAATGCTTAGCATTAATCTGGGCAATAAAGAAGTTTCAAATCTATCTGTATGGTAGGACATTTGTGGTGGAGACGGACCATCAGCCTCTCGTGTTCTTGTCTCAGGCTAAGCATGAAAACGCAAGATTGCTGAGGTGGTCTTTATTGCTTCAACCTTATCAGTTTAGTATCCAATATATCCCAGGCAAATTGAATGTCGGTGCAGATTTCCTCAGTCGGCACCCCTGTGATCAAAATTAGAGTAGTGGCAGACGTGAGGAGTAATTTTACCTATGTGTATCGCTGGTTTTGGAACTTGCCATAGGCATGTTTTCAAGTGGGGAGATGTGTAGTGAAATTGACAGAGATACAACGGTAAAATCCCTCCAAAGATAACATTTAAGGATAAAAACATAATGCGTAGGCTGCTGATGTACATGATCGCCTAGACCGCGGGTCATCATCCTCCATAATAATTGACTTGCTAGACAGGAGGGGAACGGCGGATCAAAAAGAAAAAAAAATATGACTGGAAAGGCTAAGGAGACGCAATTGGGGGGAAACGGAGAAAAGTCACGTTCCCAAGTTGACATAAAAAGTAAGCAACTCGACAGAAGGGACCTTAGATATAATACGCCACAGTCATTTATTGGACGCTTTTGCGATACCAAGCTTTTGATTTGAATGGAGCGGTAAAACGCAGATGTTAGGAATATTACAAAAATTAAAAAGTAATTTTTTCTTAATATTAATGTTAGGAATATAAAAATTAGCTGGCCGGATGGCCTATTCTGAGCAGTGAACTAAGATGGTCTTAATTTTACAAACGGATAGATAATATTGAAAATAATGACAAAAGACAGTGTAGTTCACATCATCGACAGACTGTGTTGAATAAAAAAGTGTCGCAATTTGCACACAAAAACACGACCTTGGACGCAGGTGTTCAAATTTACTTAGTATGGAGGAGAGGGTTTTTTGAGCGGTAGCTGTGTCTAAATATAACTTTTAACGACAAAATTTTGGAGGGGAGAGAAAGGTTGGTTCAAAAACCAAGCACATTTTTTTAGAAACACAAGTAGAGACGGACAGACTAACAGATAAACATCCATACTTGACTGAAGCATGACTGAAATGACTTTAGTGTAGAAATTTTGAAATTCAAATAACCTAGGCAGTGATTGGCCACAGACAATCATATCATTAGCGCTCAGACGCGAAAGTGGGGCCATTCTTCAATAGTTGTTCAGTGATAGACACAGATTTTAAAGTGTGGTGATTCCATATGAAAGCAAGTGAAATAAATTTAGGGACGCCATACTATAGCCAGCAGCTCAGCTGAGTTTTGCTAGCAATTCTGTGTTATTTATTCATAATCTGGTAAGATTGAAATTATTTCCTTATATATTTTGAATATTGTTTCATGTTTGAGTGATTTGATACTGCCATATCGAAATCTAGCCTTACAAACAAGTAGGGATTTGCTCTAGACCCCCCGCCCTAGTCAGGGTCTAGGGACCAACAATGTACATAAGCTCCAGCAAGGATTATGCAAGACAGATCAAGTGTTGAGAATAATGATACATATTACCTATCCTCTTTTAGGGCCGAAAACTAATAAACATTTTTCAGGATCTATAGTCTGGGAGGATCTATCTGATGTAAAACCACCATGGTAAATGTGCTGTTTGGTCAGAGAGATCTGACCTGTCTGTATGATGTGGTTGTTGTGTCACTGTTGTGTCCAGACGTGGGTAGAGAATAGATTTTGACACATGGCCCATACTTTGATTGCAGAGCTGCGAGTTTCTGTCGTCAACAAAGCAGGGTCTATTCAGTTGGTGACTTTACTCGAGTGTATCTGTGCAGTATTTGTGACAGAGACCACCATTATTGCCCGCCAGCACGGAGAGGTGGGACCATCTGATTTCAGCACCAGAGCGACAACTACCAGATGAGTGAGCCTCTGGTCTGCTGGACTTTCACCAACGCCCTTTAGTTACTAAGAACCCCATAAAGATTCCCACCATTTTCTGGACACTGTGTAGTCAATATAGACAGGTGTGATGAGGCCACCCCAACAGCACAAACAGTAACTATCCTCCCAAGTAGATGAATACTAGAACATTTTAATAAAACTAACTAGTATAGTACATATATATGTACACTATTGCATTTATGATATACTATTCCATGCATTTCTTTTCATAATCTCTAAATCCTTTTAAGTTCTGGTCAACCTAAAAAATTGACACAGAACAAAATAAATGTAATATACTTATATCAAAAAATTTTACACACGTGAGTTAGTTCAGTGTATTTTAACATTTATTAATATTATTAGTCTTGTTAATATCTGTGGGTATATTTATAATCCATTACACCACACTACATATCATAACCCTAGACACTTTACGTAGCCACATTCATTAAAAAAAAATTAAGTGTGAGGTCGTAGTGGTAGCAAGAAAGGCCTTCTGACAATTCACCACTACATTTTATCTCAGGAGCCTTCACAGCTGGCCTCATACAATTTACATTTAGTAATAACACCATCATACAATACCATCAAACACCACTACAGTTTATTTTTCCAAATAACTCGAATTGTTCGGTTCATCAGACAGAATGGGAGACAACTATCATCAAAATGTAAAAAGGTAGTCCCATGTCAGATACTGCCATAGGGTTTTGAAATGCTATAGACTTCACCATACTAAGTCCAGCTTTTATCAGGTTGAGTAACCACTTCCCTTCCTCGCTGCGTTTGCCTTCGCTAACTCAAGACCTGAATCAGGTACCCATTTACAGCTGGGTGCACTGGAGCGTGACGCTACCAAGTTTCGATTCCGTAACACGGTAACTGCGCCCCGAGAGAAAATCGCTGTTATATTCTTTTGGGCTGTTTTGAATGTTATATATTATTCGGTGTTCATTGCTTTCCCTTCTATTACTGCTTTATGTGCTTCTCTAGACAACATTACCCTTTCACTGTGTTAGGTACTTTCTTTTACATCCGGAGGACAGTACCATTAATTCTGTGATTAGTGTCTCCTTCTCATCTTCTTCTCATCTTGTCTTGCAGAGACGCAGGATAACAGTTTTGTAATTTCCACAGTTCTGCTGTCACCTGTCCAGTTTTCCCTTGTTCGTTTAAAGTACGAATGTTCCTGGTGCCAAGCCTGGAGATTTTCCTAGAAAAAAAAAAACGCTAGGCCGGAACGTAGACTCCTTTCGGTTTTTTCAGCGCTGCGTCATGAGCTTCCTTACCAGAGGACCTTCAGTCATTAATGACTAAATTGCGTTATTTCCTTTAGCTGACCTGTCCATATTGTGGTTTAAAATTTCTTCAGGATGGGGTAACCGGCCCCAAGCCATACCATCCTTAGTCGCCTTTTACGACATGCCTGGTAGGTTACAGTGTTACTATTCTTTGCTCTCCTTTCGGGTCCCAATAACACAAGGAGCAAATAGAAAGTATGGAACATTTTATTATCCGCTTTCTAATGAATTGACAGCAACATTAAAAGCAATTTTTCCTTTACGCATTTTATGATTTTATGACATTGGAGAATGTTTCAAAACAACTGTAGGAGTTCGCCAGGGATGTATCCTGTCCCCAGTGCTCTTTAATATATATCTAGAACATATTATGCAGGAGGCTCTCTACGATTATAAAACAACCATATCGATTAGAGGCCGACCTCTTTGCAATCTACGTTTTGCTGATGATATCGATCTGATAGCTGGAACAGAATCAGAACTTCAAGACCTTACCTCTAGACTGGAGAAAGTAACAAGAACGTATGGGATGGAAATTAATATAGAAAAAAGCAAGATATTGGTGAATAGCCATAAGAAACATGTTCCGACCAACATTACGTTAAATGGGCAAACGTTAGAAGAAGTTAACACCTTTAAATATCTCGGGTCCACTATATGTACTGATGGAAGATCAAGTAAAGAAATCAAGACAAGACTTGAGATGGCCTCAGCTGAATGTGATCTGGAAAAGTAACATCAGTTTTCCTGTGAAGATCAAATTAAACAAATCACTTGTATTATCTATTCTCTTGTATGGGTGTGAGGGCTGGACACTCACTGCAGATACGGAGCGAAGGATTCAGGCTTTCGAGCATAAATGTTATAGAAGAATTTTGCGCATTTGCTACAAAGAGCACAAAACAAATGTCTATGTTAGAGAGAAGATAAACACCTATGCAGGCCACCAAGAACCACTTTTGTCAGTAGTGAAACGTCGAAAGCTTGCCTGGTTTGGGCATTAACTCGTCATGACTCCCTTTCGAAAACGATCCTCCAGGGAACAGTCGAAGGTAAACGGAAAAGAGGAAGGCAAAGAAAATCCTGGGCTGATAACATTAAAGAATGGGCAGGACACGGTTTTTCCACACTTGTACGCATTGCTGAGGATAGAGAGCAGTGGAGGACCCTGTCTGCTGATGCTTCCACCATGGCACCCCTACGACCCATGACGGTTTACAGGTTGAGATGATGATGATGATGAGTAATAGTAGTCACAAGTAAATATAGGTTTGTTCATAGTAAACAGCATAAGGCCAAAAGGTCTTTTGTATCTGGACATGCCCACTACAGTAACCAACTAAGTTGAACAGGACGCGCCTCGCCAAAACGAGGCAAAATTTTATTTTTTTAAAATATATATATACATGCAGGTGTGTTTTATCTTTTTTTTTTAAAAAATTACCTGTACGCTTAACATCCTCCTCCGTCGGAGATGTCAACGGTTCCGAAACAAATTTAATATTCATTTGCGACTCTAAAATCCCCTACGGAAGACTTGCAGCATTTGTCACTACAATGTAGATTGAAGTGTTGAATCGCTCAACATCTGGCTGCACGTCGGAGCTCCTTTGTTATCCTTGACCAACGTGTGCACTTCACATCATCTTTTGTTGACGGGTAGGTGCAAAACATTGCTCACTAGCTACTGGAGATTCGTCAGCTGTTCGTCGAATTTGTTGCAATGCGCATATCTGCTCTGTCTGTGACATACGTCAACGACGTGATTTTTCAGCTCCTGTGATTCGTCAGCAGTCACGTTTTGTTTATACGTTTTGCTGATGTTTTAGTCGAGGTAGTGTGCTGCTTCATGCTTTTAAGTGATCTTCTTCTTTGATCCTTAGCCGCCGACCGTCAAAGCAGTCAGTGGCCATTACGCCTGGTGGCGTCTTGTACTGCAACAACAAATTGATTCCACTTTGCTCGGTCGGCGGCCATCCTTCGTACAGTGCCCCAACTCTAGTTCATTCTTTGCATCTCAGCCTCCACAGTCCTCCGCCAAGTTGTTTTTTGGTCGGCCTCTCTTTTGTTTTCCTTCAGGGGTCCATAGCATAGCTGTTCTTGTGATGGCATCGGGGTCTCTTCTGAGGACATGGCCAACCCAGCTCCAGCGTTTGCCAGCTATGATGGTGTGCATGTCCTCTTGCTTGCTCCGAGTAAGCAGATCTTGGTTGGTGATGATATTCGGCCAAAAGATTCGGAGAATTTTTCTTAGGCATGTTGTGTGAAAAGAGGACAATTTCGACATTTCCTTCTCTGTAACTCTCCAGCTCTCCGCGCCATAGAGAAGCACAGAAAGCACACAGCTCTGATATAATCCTAATTTTGTGCTTGTGCTATACTGAGAGGACTTCCAGATGTTGTTTAGACTAAAAAAGGCTGTTCTTGCTTTGTTCATTCTGTTGTTGATGTCTTTGCTTGCTCCGCCGTCTGGTGTTACTATGCATCCTAGGTATGTGAAGGCATCTGTCTGTTCCAGTTGCTGATTCCTTACTGATATTGGCTCAGGGTTGCTCACATTGAGCGTCATGACCTCTGTCTTCTTTAGGTTGATGTTCAAGCCCACCTGCTGGCTATACTTATTAAGTCTATCCGTTTTTTCCTGGATGTGTTGATGTGAATGTGCTAGCAGTGCAATGTCATCTTCATATTCCAGATCTTCCAATGTAGAAAATGAAGTCCATCTTATTCCTCTTGGATTGCCCTCTGTTGTCTGGTGCATCACCCAGTCTATGACTGTTAAAAATAGAGTGGTTGATAAGGGGCATCCCTTTCGTACTCCTGTCTTCACTTCAAAGGTTAGGTCGCTCTGCCCAATGCTGCACGTAAAGTTGGCATAAAGGCTTTTTATGATTGACACTATGCAGCTTGGAATTCCATAAGTCCTCAGTAATTTCCATAAACTGTCCCTATGTATACTGTCAAAAGCCTTTTCAAAATCAACGAAATTAATGTACAACTGTCTTTGCCATTCTGAGCACTGCTCTATAATGTTCCTGAGGGTAAATATATGATCTACACATCTTCTGTTCTTTCTAAATCCTGCTTGTTCTTTCCTCAGTTTGTGGTCTACTGCTTTTGAGATTCTCTGTATAATTATCCTGCCTAGTATTTTGCTGGGAACTGAGAGAAGAGTTATTCCTCTCCAATTATTGCAGTCTGCAAGATCTCCCTTCTTGGGCAATTTGACAATTATTCCTTTTCTCCACTCTGTTGGTGTTGTCCCTGTTTTCCAGACTTGTGCAAATAGTGGTTCTAATAGTTCTGCTGCTAGCTCTGGGTCTGTCTTAAATAGCTCTGCATTTAAGTTATCATGACCAGGAACTTTTCCATTCTTTAACCCTTTGATTGCTGTGATGATTTCTTCTTTTCGTGGGATGTCTGTGATAACATCTAGATCATTTTCAGCATCATGAACATTCAATTGTGTCTCTGGTGGTTCCTTATTCAGGGTTTCTCTGAAGTGCTCTGCCCATCTTGTTTCCTGTCCCTCTACTGTCGTGATGAGATTTCCTTGCTTTTCTCTTACTAGTGTAATATCGTTTGCACCTCGTTTTCCACTGATGATTTTAGTTATTTTGTATACTGTGCTTTGTTCATTTCTTAGTGCTGCCTCTTCTGCCTGTCTTGCAAGGTCATCCAGAAATGTCCTTTTGTTAGCACTGGTTTGACGTTTAACTTCCTTGTCCAGCTGACTGTACTGTTCACTATATATTGCCTTTAATCTAGGAGACTTAGCTTCTGTTTTCTTTCTTTTCATTTCCTTTCTCTTCGCTATGGTGTTTAGCGTATCTGGTGTTATCCAGTCTTGGCTCTTTCTTTCCTGGAATCCCAAGCATGACTTGCTGCTTTCCTTGTATATTGTTGAGATGGTGTTGAATCTCTGGTCAACATCATCGGTCTCTGTTCTTTCCTGGCTTTTGATAATCTCATATCTTCTCTTTACGTCGACCACGAAAGCTTTTCTGGTGAGGGGATCCTTCAGTTTCGTGATGTTGTATCTTTTCTGTTTGACTGCAACTGGTCCAGCAGCTCTGAGTTTCACTTTCAGTCTTGCTACTACTAGGTGATGATCACTTCCCACATCTGCGCCTCTTCTTACTTTGACGTCTTGTAGTGCATGTCTCCATCTGCCATTGATCATTATGTGATCTATCTGGTTTCTGTCTCGTCCGTTTGGTGACTCCCATATTAACTTGTGCACTTCCTTGTGTGGAAAAAGTGTTCCTCCAATGACCAGGTTGTTAATACTGCAGAAGCTTATTAATTTGTCCCCATTCTCACTTGCTGTTCCACTGCCGCATTTCCCCATTACTCTTTCGTTATAATTATTGTGTGCTCCCACTTTCGCATTTAGGTCTTCCATTACTATAATGAGATCGTACCTGGGTGTAGTTTCCATTTCTTTTTGTACCTGTTGATAGAACTCGTCCTTGATCTCTTCATCGCTGTCGTTTGTTGGTGCATAGCATTGTATAATTGTGGTGTTGGTGAACCTCCCTCTTAGTCTTGCTCTTATCAGTCTGTTGTTGATGGGTTTCCATTCCAGTAAAGACCTTTCCATTCCTTTCTTCAGGATAATGGCTACACCTTCGTTGTGCTGACCATCCTCTCTGCCAGAATAAAGTACTGTTTCCCCTGTAGCTGTTTTTATTCTCTCCCTACCTGTCCATCTGCTCTCACTTATTCCCAGGATATGTATCTTGTAGTTCCTCATCTCTGCTGTGATTTGTCTCAGCTTTCCTGCCTCATTCATAGTTCTGACGTTCCAAAAACCAATTCTGGTTTCGTGTTTTGCGGTCGGAGCATCCGTTTTCATGCCAGTGGCTTCCTTTCGGCTTTCACCACTGTCAGTCATACGAGCCTGAGACTCCGGTTTCCGTCCCGCAGCAAAGTTTTTCCATTTATTGTTGTTTCCGTAACGTGCGATTTTTTTACATAGACAGGGGTGTCGGCCCTGTGCTAAAACCCCCAACCTGGAGGACCAGAGTACCAGCTTTTGTCTGACCCCTACCCACGCAGACCAGTCCAGCTTGGTTGAACCTACCAGGAGTAAATCTCCCACTGGCATAGCTCTGGGGATTGTCAGGGTACACAAGCTGCCATACCGCTACAAGGTATAGGTACCAGTGATGGCAGCTTTTAAGTGAGCGAAAAGTAATAATCGGCGGCTGTGTCAGCGCAAGTCATAACATGATGAGCGACAAATATATAAACCTTATATAGCAGTTAATTTGTTCCTTTATTTAAATGAAGTTTTTTCCACCTTATTTCTACTATATATAATTATTATATGAAATTGGCAGTGTCAGTGCTGGCGAAAGTATGTCAGATTAAAAAGCGCAACGAAAGGGCGCTGCATGCAAAGTTTTAGCTCTCTGCGGTGAGTAGAACATAGAGATTTTTAGCGCTAAAGATTGTACTCACCACAAATATATAAACCTCTTGTAAATTTAAATTAAAATATGTGTTAAAAAACGCTAGCTAAATTCGATATATGTTTTCGTTTGCACTGTTGCTGTCTGCATGTTTCTTTTGCCCTGGAGAAGGTACATTTGGCCAATTCGTTCGCTGTTTCGTTTATTTGATTCCACAAGATTCTAGCGTTGATGTATATTTCATTATTATCTTTCAGTTTTATGACAGTTACGGCTTTGAGGGCTGAGCAATTCGTAGACTGACCTTAAGATATTGACAGCCTGTGAACAGAAGCCACTCGTGTGATCAAGTTTTGATACATAACACAGCCACTACGTTCATAATTCGGAAAATGACATTCCCTGGGATTTCCAAGCCTGGCTGGATGCTGGCTAAAGGTCACAGTGTTCTTTGCTTTAAGGCCGCAGGAAAAGTTAACAGTACCATGCCGTGACCATACAGTGCTTCAAAAAGTCAAATCAAGAGTCAGATAGGTTATTGTCATTTTCTTTGGCTAGTTCCCGTGACAGTGACAGATAATTAACTCGCATGAAAATAAAGAGATGAAAATGTAGCAGACTTTTGCTACCCCAAGCAGGGACATTTGCAGTAATGGTTCTTTATTCTTATTTTATTTACTACTGATGCCGTGAAGTGTTGCAGATGCGATTGATTATCGGATTCTGATCCAGTGCACTGGGTGCATCTTTGTGTGATTTCATTTTGTTGTTTCTTTGAGCTTCCTGTTATAGTTCGATCCATATTTTTCCGGGGCCGTCCTGAGTTTCTAACCACATCCACTTTGAGAGTATGTCCTTACTGCTGGTGGATCCGTATTAATCCTCACAAGGTGTCCAAACGAATTTATTTTCTGTTTCTGAGTGTATTCCTTACCTGGTGCTGTTTTAGCGGTAATTTTCTGTTTCTGAGCGTATTCCTTACCTGGTGCTGTTTTAGCGGTAATTTTCTGTTTCTGAGTGTATTCCTTACCTGGTGCTGTTCTAGCGATAATATTCTGTTTCTGAGTTTATTCCTTACCTGGTGCTGTTCTATCGATACTTTTCTGTTTCTGAGTGTACTCCTTATCTTGTGGTATTGTAACTGCACTTTTCTGTTTCTAAGTATATTCCATAGTTGGTGCTGTCGTAACTGTTATTTAATATTTTTCCATGTATCCCTGATCTGCTGGTGCTGTTCACGCGAAGATTTTCTGTTTCTGAGTATATTATTTATGTCTTACTTGGCGCTGTCTTAAAGACGATTTTCTATTTCTTGGTGCGCTCCATATCTGGCGCTGTTCTAAACGTGATGTTCTGTTACACTTATTTTTTTACTTTTGTTATTCATGAATGAAAATGCCCTGCTCAGACCCTGATGGGTTATAAATAAGATGCATGGTGTCTGTAACTGAAAACAGTTCAGTATATTATGTATTAAAATGGTATGATGTCATAATAATAATAATAGCCCCTTAAGTCATAACAGACTATGGGAATGCGCTTCTGAGGTGACAGCCCTCAGCTGCTTATTTTCCTGGTGTCACAGAACGTCTGAACTTGCTCTTTTGTGTGATGTCTCACACCTTTAGCCAATCAATTCTTTTTCTTCATTTTTCTCACCAATCGTTTTTATTTGGCATAAATCATGCCTTTTCATTCTTTTTACTCTCTATGCTGGATCTAGTAGGGTTAAGTCTCTACCAATCTACTCCCCTACGGACGTATTTCCTTTACACGCAGAATTGTTTACGTTCCGCAAGGTAAATGCGATAATACCCGGTAATTATACCGGTCATACGCTTATCTATTCTCTCAGTCCGACAATCTTTTGAAACGCGTCGGTCCAACATTTGACCCCAGGTGAAAAGCTGTGACAACACGGTCTCGCCGATCGACATGAAAAGAACCCAAGATTGTCTGAACTGCCGACGTCGGTGTAAGTTGTCTGGCAGATTACACAGAGGGTAGATGCGTTTATCGCTTTTTGTGGGACTATCCCTGGTGATTGTTACAGATAATCTTTATGGGTAGACATCTTGACGGAAGAAATTACGCCAGGCAACATGGTCACATGTTGTGAGCCGGCGGAAATATTACCGCATGATTTGAAATAGGTCACGCGTTGGAATATTCAATTTAATATTTTAAAACACGTGGGAGATATTTTGAAATTAGACACCCCAACCCAGTGCTAAAGAGCTTACGATTGGATTAAAGTAAGATGCCGGAATAAACTATGGATCCTATTGGAACATCCGACGGAAGCACCATCTGTGATGTGAAATGAGAACTGCACATATAATCTAGCGAAATCAGAGACACAGAACAGAGAGATTGCAGCGCACGTCATATGAGCGACTCCGAGAAGCCAGTGAGACATTGGACTTAGAATTCCTATATTGTAATTGACAGATCGAAGTATTTGGGAAAATTAAAACCTTAAAAAGTAAGCCCGCCTTTACAAATACAGAGACTGAAAAACTTAAGGGACCAGGACTTTAAATACCAAGACTGGAACCCTAAGGAATTGGATCACCCGTCATAAGAGAAACTTTCCCAGACCAAGTGTTTCGCAGATTCACCCGTCATAAACGGGATTCAAATTTTCCAGACCAAGTGGTTCGAGAGCATATAGCCTTAATTGCTCATGTCCATTCTAACCTGCGCGAGGAGATTGTGTATTCCCAAAACTTTGGGGTAAGTGTAACAAATATTTTACAAATGTAAATTTTACATGTTTTCCGGCTAAGTGGTTATATATAGGAGGCTGGCAACCTCAACATATGAAACTAGTATATTCATAAACCACTACAGCAAGCGCTGGTGATTTCTTCTGACTAACCGTGCTGAAAACCGACAGCAGAGGTGACCCCAGACTCCGAATGAAGCAGTGATGCCTGATGATTACATCACGTGTGCCAAAAGTGTAAAATATTTTGTGAGATATATGCCCTTTGTTAATTGTAACTCAGGCAACTCATTATTCGGGCTGTCCATACACATTTTCTCAGTTAATATCCAGAGGAATATGGTGAATGTTATTGATCTTCCCTGAGCTACACTGTGTACTCGGGAATTTAATTCTTCTGAGAGATTAACATTGGTGGGTGGACAGAGAGAATGCGCCTTTTAATTGGCAGTCCACAAATGTACTTAGCAAAGGCATTTGGTTTCCTATTTTTCCAAAAGTTCGTGGTTACAAGCTATCAGACGGTTCGAAGTACTGAAGTTACTACGCCACACGTGTGAGAGAAGTACACTCATCACCAAGAAGTGACGAAAACCACAGCTGCAGGACTCCCTTATATCAGTTAGGTGCTTATAAAAAGGCACCAGCAAAAAGGGACATAATCTTCTAACAATATCCTCATCTTAAATCTCTGTGAAGAGAAAATTTGATTCCAATATAAAAGTCACTAGCATTTTATTTATTTTAAACTGTTAATACTAATTGATTATTAACTTTGTGTGATGTATAATGGAAAGACAGCCTACAGTAATCGGACAGGTTTGCGACCTCGTAACGTTCTATGATTTGCTAGCAAAACCATGCATTTACAGTCTGTGTTTACTCACTTTTAGTCCTACCTCTTTTTCTGTGAACACGAGTTAACGCAAGGTTTACAAACTTTCGTGACCTGCCAGTCAAAACAGGTAGCGAATTAGGTTTGTTTACCTTGTCTTATCACGCGAGCGTATCTGTCAATCATACGATACCTGACAGACCGCACATGAATAACACCGAACCCTTTGAAGTTCGTACTCAGGGAAGTCTGGAAAACCCCCTGGGCTCTTTGATCTCAGAAGCGGGCATTCGTACAGAGAAAATCTTCGAGAACCCCGTTACACGGATATAAGTCTTTTGATGTCGGGGCGAAAGCGCTCGACGGAAGACGGGCGTAAAGCTTTATCTGGGGAACTCATGTTTCTGATTCTCCGGTATACACAATAGTGTGAAAAGTAACATCATCTATAGATCAGAGAAACATGATGATATATAAACTGTGTTTTCTTAAACCTGCTATCAGTTTTCACTCCGAATTTTTGGATAGTCTAAGCACGTAGTTCTAGAACCGTTGGGGAAAATGTGTTAATAGCATTCGTGGGGATCTTTCATTATGATTTTCTGGT
Organism: Oreohelix idahoensis; assembly: GCA_024509875.1. Lineage (NCBI taxonomy): Eukaryota > Metazoa > Mollusca > Gastropoda > Stylommatophora > Oreohelicidae > Oreohelix > Oreohelix idahoensis. Next base: position 39,227 of record JAMPIV010016004.1, read on the forward strand.
AATAGAAATTAGTATTACGTGTTTAAAAGGGTTACCTTTTACCAATTAAAAGTGTTAAGCTTTTATCATTATAATTCACTTAGAGTTATAGCTGTTAAAACCAGTGAAATTAAATAACGCGTAGCTATTTTATACCAGATGTTCAGTTATTATGTTAATTTTCACCACCCGCTATCTCACACAAGAAGAGACGATTTTAGTTGACTGATAGGGACAGAAAAAAATTCACGGTTTATTTCATTGTGCGTATTTATTATAAGTGCCTATGATTTAATATCATACGATTAAACTATCAGATGCCGACAACTTAATATTATTAAAGACAGGTGATACTTTGTGTAAGTGCGCATGTAGATCGTTAAATAATAATTGTCGTTATACGCTGATCGTTAAAGCGCGAGAAAGGGGCGGGGAGAGTGCATACCTCCATCCGACCTGAAATCTCAGCGCTAGCGAAAGCTGAGCGTATAGGCGTAAAGGAAAACACCTGTGCCGTTTAACTTTAATCAGGACTGACGGAGTGGATAAGATATCGTCTTGTCCCCGTCTGTGTGCATATTTATATATATATCTATATATATTATATATATATATATATATATATATATATATATATATATATATATATATATATATATATATAGAGAGAGAGAGAGAGAGAGAGAGAGAGAGAGAGAGAGAGAGCTATAAAGAATAGTAGCATTTTTCCATAAATGTTTTTATTCCTAGCAGACCTGATCACAAGGGCGTTCAGCGGTCTTTTCTTCATTTACTGAATGGTTAATGTTGTCTTTTCTTGGCTTGTGCATCACCAATTTCATTTGTGAGCAAGGACTTGCCAAAGATACATGAGAAACATTTTAACTTGTAAATTTAACTGGACTTACAAAACCCATAAATTTTTTTTTCAATTGTATCAGCTCACTGGGGTATACAAAATAACACTTATACTCCCGACTTCTGACAGTCGTATTCAAGCGGATTTATCCATAAAGTTACGCTGTTTCAGAATCGGCACTCTCCCATAGTCAGCCGATAGGATTATTATCATCATCATTTGTAACATTTTTAGCAACCAGATGTTTCCCAATACTGGAAGTATTTTCCTCCGTTTTAACTGTGAACCTCAAGAGCACGTTTTGCTACACTAAATCTTCGCGGTGACATTTGTTCATCTTTCTTTGTTACAGGAACTTTACCAACATTGGATTTTGCTTAAACTTGTTTACTTTACTGGGTAGCATTTAATAGGAACTTGTTTCTTTACTGTCTATTCTGTAACATAGTGCTAACCTTTGACCTCTGGGTTATTAACTCTTTGGATTCTTTTATCCATAGGGGGAGGGCACATTTATTCTGTTATTTCATATGTATGTAAATCTGATTTCATTAGATCTTTCTTTAGCTATTTGGTGTTGTCAAGTTTTAAATGATAATAAACAACAAAAGAAACTTAACTTTGTGTGTTGGTCAGACCCATACCCAATTAACCGTAGTTTTTCACGTTTGTGTGTCTTGTTGTCACATAGCTGTGTGTGTGTGTGTGTAGTTAAACTTATATTTATATGTATGAGGAGGGCAAGGTTGTCTTATACTAAATTATAGTCGTATAGATAGGCTGGAATAGAGAAACTTACTCATTCCAGAGACATATCTTCTCCTTAAGCTATTCACCCGTGAAATTTATTTCTCACACCTTTCTCACGTACTTATCACCATGCACTCTACTCAGACCGGACCAAAAATAACTCACAAACCTATCGGTACGACAATTTGCTACATGTTATTTTAAAACTAAACAAACATAGTTAATTCAGTTATTACATGTATGAAAGCAAACGTATGAGCCAGAATATTTCATATATATATATATATATATATATATATATATATATATATATATATATATATATATATATCTATATATATATATATATATATATATATATATATATATATATATATATATATATATATATATATATATATAGTCTTAACTCTAAACAGAGTTATACCACTATAAGAGTAAATTCGCTGAATTAACTCAGCTGGGGGCTTGAAAGGGGTTAAAAAACCATTGCTTAAATCCTTCACAAAAGGCGACGGACAGATATATGTTAACAAATGTTCAGCGTTAAGCAGCATTGTTCCTGACTTCTAAATTATCTTGTGAAGGCTCCTGTAAGGATAAAAGCTCCATTACACTTCTATCTACATCTCTGCCAAGAGTAATCTTGTGCGAAGGTAAACACCCTTGACGACCCAGTTTAGATACTCTTGAGTTTTGGCCACTCATAGACCACTACTGCAAAGCAGGGGAGGCACTTCGTGACACCTGGTGTTCCTTTCGACGCTTTCTCATCTCTTCTGCTTGCTGTGAGAGATTCTTTTGGCACCGTAGATAGAAGCCAATCGGTGCGATCGGCAGCTTCATCCTCCCAGGTTGCTGGATCTGTTCTATGTGCTTCAGTCGTATCTTATTGGCGCTGATAAAGCTGTTCTGTTATTTAATACCGCTTTTCTTTAACTCTGTTAAACAATGATATGATGTAAATTCATTACATCTATAGTGAACGTATTGCTGTCATGTGCTTACTGCCAACATGTGACCCAATAGCTATTCCATAATGCCCACCACATCGGTATACATAATGTATTTAACAGTCACTTCTTTGTACTCACGACGATGTTGCTTGTGCGAGTTCCAGAGCTCATTTTATCTATGTCTGATAGTGATTTTAGAAGATTTTCAAATACGTATGTTGTCATATTTTAAAATTGTAATTTCCTATATGTTAGATGGTTTAGATCAGGGGTTCTCAGCCTTTTTTGCACATGGCCCACCATCTGAGCCTCATTTACCTCCGTGGCCCCACTCATAATCGATGTTAGCTGGGAAAAAGTACTTTGCTATCTTACTGTGGCCTTCTAGAAATATGGCATGGCCCACTGGGAGAGAGAGGGGGGGTGGGGGTGGGGGGGGGGGTGTGTGCAAATGGCCCATGTTGAGAACCGCTGGTTTAGATGGTTAAGCATTGATTTAAAAATACATTGGTATGGCAGGTTATTTCTCAGATTTCTCTGAACAGTTGGCTAAAATTGAGTTTACACTGAATTTCTAATTATCATCAGTGGCTTTATTGCCGTAGGTATGTAAGAGTGCCTGAGTTAGTTACTGCATTCGACCTTTGACATCTCACTGCATTAGGCCTTTGACATCTCACTTCATTAGACCTTTGACAGCTCACTTCATTAAACCTTTGAAATCTCATTTCCGTTGTTTCTCTGTCCATTCACAAATCTTATGTCAACTTTCATTTAACTATTACCTTTGACTTCCTCGTGGAGCACAGACCTTCAGCAGATACACGCCAAGTTGTCCTTCCCTGCGCTGTCCTTTAAAGGTCTTTCCATGTCTTTATCTCATTACTTTCTTTGAATGACTTGTTCACACCTGGTACAATTTTTTTGCTTTAAGCTTCTTGAGGATGGGGGAAGCCAGCCCATGCCCAGCCCTCATTAATCTCCTTCTACAGGATGCCTGGTACCTAAATATTAAATTTTTCGGAAGTAGTTTGTTTAGCGTACAGGTAAATTTAAAAAAAAAAACAAGTCTTACTGGTCTTGCTCCGCTTTCCGGCCCCGGTAGCACACGGTCGATGTGTATACATCTTTTCCATAGATTTGACTTCTTGAACCTCTACACCCCAGGGTAGAAGAGGAACGACTAAGTTAGTGAGACTTCTATAAATAAAAGGGAAATAGAGGACGACAAAGAGAAAAAAATACTGCAGAGTTTAACATCGTTGCATGAAAAGATGTCAGTAACATAATTGAAAAACAGCATATGGGACAGGAAGATGTGGAGCGACGTGATCACGTAAGCCAGCTGACATGGTGCTTGAAGAAGAAGAATGTTGGAAGGACCTGAGACCTTGGAGAAGCTACAGATCTCCCTTCCTGTACATTCTGGGATCTGGCATTGGTGTGTTACCAAGAAATACTATAAGATTTCTTCGTGATAGTGAGTGACGCCACATACCTCAGGCTTTTTCTTGGCGTAGCTCCGTCTGAATTTTCGAAACATTCTGTGATTTTCTTGTAGAATGTTTCTTTAAGCTCACGCCATTGTGCTTCAGTCGTACCTTGTTGGCGTTGATAAAGCTGTTCTGTTATTTATTACCGCTTTTCGTTCTTAAATTTGTTAAACAATATTGTTTTTCAGACAGTGCGAACGCTTGGTTGTTTATTGTTTAATACGTTTGACCTTATTGATTAATTTAATGATAGTGACGATCGTGCGGCGAGGTACTCATGATTTAGAATCTAAGTTGTTTTTGTTTTTTTTAATAATTATTAAATTTTGCCTCGTTTTGTATCCTGTTCATCCTAGTCAGTTATATTAGGGCGCATATCCAAATGTAAAAGACCTTTTGGTCTGATTAGATAATCTTATAATGTAAGACCCTTCTGTCATAACCATAGTGTCAAAAAACCATCGAGTTCCGCGCTGTTCGCTGTTCTATTCACGAGATGATTGTTTAAGGAAATGATGTTAATGATCACTGTAATAATAATAATAAGGATAATTTTGCCGGTGCTATGGAAACACCTGTTAAAGGTAAATTAGGGAATTCAATACCAACAGAAAAAGAACAAATGAAGAGATGGGCTGAGCACTTCATGGAGGTGCTAAACAGACCACCACCAACAGTAACACCTGATTTTAATAATGAAACACTCACAACCACCTTGCCAATAACTTGCGATGAATTCACGCTGGACGAGATCAAACAAGCCGTTAAAAGATTAAAAAATTTTAAAGCTGCTGGAGTTGACGAAATTTCAGGGGAAATGATTAAAGCAGTTAATGACAACAACCTCTTGAGAATTTTAGATATTATAAATGAAGTATGGAGAGAAGAACAACCACCACAACAATGGAAAGACAGTATTATTGTAAAGTTACCGAAGAAAGGTGATCTATCAGACTGTAATAACTGGCGTGGTATATCTCTATTATCAGTACCTGGAAAATTATTATGTTGCATGATGTTAGAAAGACTTAAATTGCATGCTGACGAAAAGATCAGAGAAGAACAAGCGGGTTTCAGGCCGAAACGATCATGTATTGATCAAATATTCACACTCAGAACAATTATAGAAGAATCAGTGGAAAGGCAATCGCCACTTATTATCACCTTCGTCGATTTTCAAAAAGCCTTTGATAGTCTACACCGCCCATCATTGTGGAAGATACTTACAATCTATGGTTTTCCAACAAAATATGTGAATATAATCAAAGCGCTATATGACAATGCAAGATGTTGTGTTAGAACAAATAAAGGGAATACAGAATGGTTTACAGTAGAAACAGGGGTGAAACAAGGCTGTATTATGTCACCACTACTTTTTGGAATAGCTATTGATTGGGTTATGAGAAACTATACCCACAATGAACAATTGGGTATAAAATGGACAAATGGAAAATACCTGGGGGACCTGGATTTCGCAGATGATGTAGCATTCTTAAGTTCAACACCAAGACAATCCCAAGAAGCAATAAATAATTTGTGTCATCTCTCGGTTAAAATAGGTCTCCAAATAAATGCCTCTAAAACTAAAGCTATGAACTTTTCTAACGAGACCTTTGATATCATCTTGAACGGGGAAAAACTACAGAAAGTTGAAAGTTTCAATTATTTAGGCAGTAAAATGACTCGGATGGTGACACAACAAGAGAAATCCATACTAGAATTGCTTTGGCAGCTAGCGCCTTCAATAGATTATCTAACATTTGGAAATTACGATCATTGATATATACATACCAAGCTTCGTCTGTTTAATTCAAATGTTATCTCAGTGTTAACATACGGCTGTGAGAGTTGGAAAATAACAAAATCATTGGAGAACAAGCTGAATACATTCGAGAACAAATGTCTTAGAAAAACTCATGAACATCAGTTGGAAAGAATTCAAGACTAATCGACAAATAAGAGAAGACTCTAGGCAGAAATATGTCTCCGACTATATAAGGAAAAGACGATGGTCATATATCGGTCATGTCCTACGAATGCAAAACAACAGAATACCACTACAGGCGCTCACTTGGGTTCCTGAGGGTAAGCGGAAAAAAGGAAGACCAAAAGAAACACTCAGAAGAATAATAATAATAAGGAAGAACGTTCTGGCCTAAATAATGTGCAAGAGCTAAGAGGAGTGGCGTCACAACGAACAACCTGGAGAGCACTGGTTTCTGCCTTATGCGCCGTGTTTGGTGCTTAAAGAATTTATTATTATTATTATTATCACCTTTGTGTTTCTCTCTCCAGAATCAAGGGGCCCGAACTGTGACACCGGAAGTGGAAATACTAGCAAGCGTGTGTCGCAGTCGACTGGCTGCTGTCTTGTTACCGATGCCCACGCCCAACAGCCCAGGATTTGTCTCAGTTTAAATGGATAAGAGTACTGACAATGCGATTTTAAACGACAGCATTATCACACCCAGTACCTCCAACATCAGCAGTGTCACAAGCACTGAGGAGAATTTTGACCAGAAATGGAGCTTCGAGTTCTCAGTCATCCTGGCCTGTATCATCTCAGTTTCAGCGTTTTGTACAATTGTAGGCAACGGCATGGTCCTCATGGTGATCATCCGCCACAGAGGGATGCGAACACGTACCAATTTATTCTTATTAAACTTGGCAATAACGGACCTCTTGGTAGGACTCTTAGTGGAGCCTTTTTCTATCACGACCCTCATACAAAACGACTGGGTATTTGGGGCAGAGATGTGCATGCTAAATGGATGGATGAATGGTTTCTGCCTGATCACTTCCATTCATACCCTGATGTACATCAGTATACACAAGTATTTCTCCATCGTGCGGCCGCTGAGTAACCCCCTGAAGCTCAATTACATCATCGCTATGATGGTGTCGGCCTGGTTGTGGGCTGCCGTTTGTTCTACCCTGAACTTGGTGGTGCTTAAGGTGGAGTATAAATCCGGAACATCACAGTGTGGGCCACGGTATCCCAGTACACCTATAACCTTCATCGTCCATGGTTTGCTGCAGTTTACTGTGATGTATATACCGGCAGCGTAAGTATATTGTATGATTCGGCTGTTCGTGACTTTTGGTAGCCTCATTATGTTTTTGTCTCGTTGTGTTTGAGTGAAATGTCTTTCTGAATTTGTATTTTACTGCACATTTAGTTACGCGAGGTACATAAAAAAAGACTAACAAAAAAATTAAAATTAGTACGGAGTCAGTTTTACAATTGATTACACCGGACGTTTCGGGGTCTAACCTTCGTAAGCCACAATGATAAAAAATGGAGACATCGACTAGAACTGCAGATAGGAGAAAAAGAAAATTTACTCTACGAACACGTGAAACAAAAGTCTTCTTCTTTGATCCTTAGCCGCCGACTGTCAAAGCAGTCAGTGGCCATCACACTTGGTGGCGTCTTGTGGAGCAGCAACAAACTGCTTCCATTTTGCTCGGTCGGCGGCCATCCTTCATGCAGTGTCCCAGCTCTATTTTATTCTTTGCATCTCGGCCTCCACAGTTCTCTGCCAAGTTTTTGTTGTTGGTCGGCCTCTCTTTCGCTTTGCTTCAAGGGTCCATAGCATAGCAGTTCTTGTGTTGGCATCAGGGTTTCTTCTGAGGACGTGGCCAACCCAACTCCAGCGTCTACCAACTATGATGGTGTGCATGTCCTGTTGGTTGCTCCGAGTAAGCAGTTCTTGATTGGTGATCGGAGTCGGCCAAAAGATTTTGAGAATTTTCTTTAGGCAGATTGTGTGGAAAGAAGACAATTTCGACATTTCCTTCTGTTACTCTCCAGCATTCCGCACCATAGAGAAGCACAGAAAGTACACAGCTCTCATGTAATCTTAATTTGGTGTTTGTGCTGTACTGGGAGGACTTCCAGATGTTGTTTAGATTAGCAAAGGCTGTTCTCGCTTTCTTCATTCTGTTGTTGATGTCTTTGCTTGTTCCGCCGTCTGGTGTTACTATGCATCCTAGGTATGTAAATGTGTCTGTCTGTTCTAGCTTCTGGTTTGTTTATTGTTATAAGCTCAGGATTGCCCACATTGAGTGTCATGACCTATGTCTTCTTTAGGTTGATGTTCAGACCCACCTGCTGGCTATACTTATTCAACCTATTGTTTTAAGGAAGGCAAATGCAGCGAGGAAGGGAGCTGGTCACCTACACTTGAAGCTGGACCTAGTATAGTGAAGTAGCCAACACTTCACTCCCCTACGGCAGTATATGCTATGGAACCACCTTTACCTTTTTTTTAAACGAAATACAAATACTGTGCAGTCCACTTAAGCGGAACTCGTTTAAATTGAATTTCGCTTAAATAGAAGCATTTCTGAAGGTCCAGGCCAAAAATCTTCTTTGGCTTTGTTAAGAGACTCTGGTTGTCGAATTCTGGAAACTAGAATTTTCGGATTAATCGATGTAGATCTTCCGTCCCAACTCACATAAGTAGAAGTTCTGCCTTCATCGCCTAAGTTACAGTACTTCCCGGCCGTATTAAATTATTTATGAACAGGCGATAACCGGCTATTAAACGTCAGAGATTCCGTCAGTACATTGCAACGCTAACAGTCATTATCATCATCATCATCAGTTGCCATCTCCACAACGAAGGTTGGCTGTAATGGATCTCCAACGTCTTCTGTCTCTTGTCTTTGTGGTGCACTCTGATAGACTCTTTCCTGTCCATCTTTTGATGTTATCTTCCCACTTATAGCGCTGTCTTCCCTTGCACGTTTGCCTTCAACTCTCCCTTCTGTTATGGTCTTCTGAAAGGTGTTATGCCTTTTTATGTGGCCAAAGTATTTTAGCTGCCGAACTTTGACCTCCCTCATTAGTTCTCTTTTCATACCTAGATTTTCTAGGACCTCCTTATTTGTTTTCATCTCTTTCCATGAGATACGCCCCATTCTTCTATATATCCACATTTCAAGAGCCTCAATTCTTTCTTCCAAATGCTTATTCATCGTCCATGTTTCTGCACCATACAGAAATGCAGAATATATATAACAGTCATTAAGCCAGCACGTAATCGTCAAGCCGACTGAGCAAACTCTGGTTCACCTCGGTTTGCGAGAAAAAGGCAGCAACAGGACTACGCGATTGAGATCTGAAGGTGAACAAGAAGTGAAACCTGAGACATGTGAATAATAAATAATAAACATAAACCAGTTTTTGGCAGGCACTCGTAATAAAAGAGGAAGGAATAAACTAGACAACAGAAAAGTCTCTTGGTCAGTGATAGTTACTCATTTATCGGCTCACGTGTCCTGCAACAGTTATCGCTCTATGAATCTGTAGGAACCGCTAACAGCACGCAAAAATACATAAGCCAAAACGCGATTCGCACGTTTTTTACACTAGCTACTTACCTACTAGCAATTAACTTGACACTACATTTTAGGGTTTATTAATTTGCTTTTGAAAACTTTAAAAGAATACAGAAATGAAATGGTTAAAAAAAATAATTGCTTCACGCTTTAAAATAGCATAGTGGTTAGTACACTGGCTTCCTAGCTCAGTGGTCTATGGTTCGATCCCCTGATGAGGTGGGATTTTTTTAGGCCGCAAACGGCTTCTGGGTCGACCCAGCCCCAATTGGGTACCAGAGCAATTCTGGGAAGGTTAAGGCGGCTGACCACATCACCCCTAGTGTGCCGATTGTCAAGAAAATATGGGCCTAACACCATATTCCCAATATGCCTCAATGGGCGTGTAACGGGATCATATTTACCTCATATTCTAACGTAAATGTCCATCGTGAGCGAAATTCGGATAAGCAGAATTTTGGATATGTAGAAGTACTTTAGGTGGTCCCACCAACATCTACTTATCCGAAATATAAAGGTAAAGGTAAAGGATCCCGTTACACGCCCACTGAGGCATATTGGGAAAATGGTGTTAGGCCCATATTTTCTTGACCATCGGCACACTAGGGGTGATGTGGTCATCATCACGCCGGCCGCCTTAACCTTCCCAGAGTTGCTATGGGGCCCAATTCTTGAGGCTGGGTCGACCCCAGAGCTGTTTGCGGTCAAAAAAATCCCACGTCAACTGGGGATCAAACCATGGACCGAATTGCACTGTATTATATTTGAAATAATTTTTTTTTCTATCACAGCTAAAAACCTTTGCTGTAAAATAAACTCGTAGCAATACCTGAAAGATTTTAAAGAGTAACAGAACATTTTCGGTCACCTGCATGTTTTATCTAAGACACTAAATTTGTCGGTTATATTAGAACGCATTAAAAAATTAATTGCGTTTAGGGAAAAAAAAAGAAAAGAAACGGAGACATACAGTGCTGGTGGGTAATGCATGCTTTTATTTGAATGCGTGTCCGAATGTGACTGTCATTGGTTTTAATGCATGTCGAAACAATTCTGTTACAATTAGACTCTGCGTTTCAAAGTCAGTTGCATCAGAATTAAGCAGTACTATTAATGTAAATGCTTCAAAAATAAAATAAAATAAAACTTGTGATAACTTTTAATTGTGTTGTAAAATAAAGAAACGTATGGGGTTTTTTTATAATTTTTTTTTTTTTACATATACTGTATTAGATTATCAGATTAATTTAACTCTACCGAAGATCAGGCAGCTTCCCTTTCCCAAGAGATTGAGGATGCGTTCCAAGATAAGAAACTGGTACTAGCAGCATGGATAGATCTAAGGAAAGCATTTGACAAGGTTTGGAAAGAAGGGCTAGTGAAGAAACTGAGAAATTGCCGAGTGAATGGCAGGATGTACAAATGGGTGGAAGCATACTTGCATAACAGAAGACCCCGAGTACAACTAGATGGCCTCAAGAGCAAGAACATTCTACTGCATCATGGCGTCCCTCAGGGAGGGGTTCTGTCCCCCACACTTTTCCTAGTCTACATCAACGATCTGGTTGCTGAACTACCACATGGAATGAAAGTGGCAATGTACGCTGATGACCTGGTAATATGGTGCACAGATGAGCATGCAACAGTGGCCACCAAACTGCTACAAAGAGCTATAGATGCCTTAACCTCATGGGCAAATAGATGGTGTGTCAGCATCAACACAGACAAGTGCAGCACTACGCTCTTCACCCTCTCTCCCAAACACAAATCTGGTGTCATCAAGATAAATGAAGAGCTGAGAGAAGATAAACAACCCACCTATCTCGGAGTTACATTCGATGATAGGCTGACATGGAAGCAACACATCATCAAGGCAGCAACAAAAGCCAGAAGCTAGCCATCCTGAGAAAACTAAGTGGAACCACATGGGGAGCCAGCAGGAAAATACTTAGTAAAGTTTACCAGCAGGGCATACGACCACACCTGGAATATAGGCCAGCTGCATGATGTCCAGCATCAAACACCACATTACAAGAACTAGATAAGGTGCAAAACCAGGCGCTTAGGGTCATCACGGGGGCAATGAAATCAACGCCTATAGTGGAGATGGAGAAAATGGGGAGGATACAAGCACTGAGAGAACGCAGAGACACGTAAGTGCTAACACAGGCAGAAAAGTTCCTCTGTATGCCGAGCCATCCAATGAAGGACAGATTCCAAAACCTATCAATGTGGCGATTGAAAAAAAGCAGTTTTATCCACCAGGCCAAACGACTTCGTAGACAAACCTTAGACTTGCCTGAAGTTGACAGCCCCCTAAAGTCTGTGCCAGAACAAACCCCTTGGAGAGAGGAGACTGGACTACCAGTATACATCCAGACAAAAGTGAAAGAACGCAGGACGACTACCAAGCTATGAACAGATCAGAACAAATTGTCATTTTGCGCCTCAGAACAGGACACAACCGACTCCGCAGCCACATGTATAAAAAATTTAAGATTGGCTATTCAGCCATGTGTACACGTGGACGGGCACCCCAGACTGCAGAGCACATACTTCAAGACTTCCCCGAATATGATATATTGAGGAAAACCCACTGGCCCAGAGAAACAACACTGGAAGCAAAACTATACGGACCTCTGTATGAACTACAAAAGACAGTGAAGTTTATACAAGAAACAACATTGCAGATATAGACAATATATTTCAAGCTAACGGAAGAAGAAGAAGATTAATTTGGTTTATTTCTCTTGGCAGAACGAATTAAGTTCCTTACCCGGTCGTAGGATTATAATGGAATTATTTTGAATACCTTTTTATCACATCTAAATCTTTTTTGCAGTGAAATATCTTCGCGGCGTTACACGTTACTAACGGAGTAACTCTGTCAAATTTGATGATAAAAGATCGAGGCAATATATATCATTTTCGCAAGGTGATTTGGATTTTGTCAAATAACAAAGATGAATGTGGGATGAAATCCCCTAGGCTCCCCTATGGTAAAGGCTCATAAGTATGACTACATAGGACACCAAGAGTGAATGAGAGAAGGTGAATCATCACTGATAAAGGTTTCAGTATGTATTCTGGTCTCCAGCGACAGCTTAACTCTGGGATCCCGAAAGGTACAAGAGCCCCCACTCCCTGCTTAGCCAGAAGAAACTTTATACAGTTAAACACCCACAGCACAAAAGATTTAAACAAGTGGTCAACTAAGATGTAAATTTATTTACCTATGTATGTATATATATATATATATATATATATATATATATATATATATATATATATATATATATATATATATATATATATATATATATATATATATATATATATATAAATAATATAATAATAATAAATTCTTTAAGCACCAAACACGGCGCATAAGGCAGAAACCAGTGCTCTCCAGGTTGTTCGTTGTGACGCCACTCCTCTTAGCTCTTGCACATTATTTAGGCCCAACGTTCTTCCTTCTCTTATTATTGTTCTTCTGAGTGTTTCTTTTGGTCTTCCTTTTTTCCTCTTACCCTCAGGAACCCAAGTGAGCGCCTGTAGTGGTATTCTGTTGTTTTGCATTCGTAGGACATGACCGATATAAGACCATCGTCTTTTCCTTATATAGTCGGAGACATATTTCTGCCTAGAGTCTTCTCTTATTTGTCGATTAGTCTTGAATTCTTTCCAACTGATGTTCATGAGTTTTCTAAGACATTTGTTCTCGAATGTATGCAGCTTGTTCTCCAATGATTTTGTTATTTTCCAACTCTCACAGCCGTATGTTAACACTGAGATAACATTTGAATTAAACAGACGAAGCTTGGTATGTATATTCAATGATCGTAATTTCCAAATGTTAGATAATCTATTGAAGGCGCTAGCTGCCAAAGCAATTCTAGTATGGATTTCTCTTGTTGTGTCAAGTGAAAAAAATATGGTGCAAAATGATGCAATCAACAAACATAACAATTGATATAGACTTAATGAACAACTCGAGTCCTCTTAACTTGAGACTAGACTGGTGACAGATATGATGAAAAGTCTTCAGTCCCACTGTCACGGGTTGCCTCCCCCTGCTCTGCAGTAATGGTCCTACAATTGCCAAAATGTGGGTCTTCAAAGGTATCTATCTACCTTCGCACAAGACTACTGTTGGCAAAGATGTAAATAGAAGGATGATGATGCTTCTACCGTGAGGGAATATTCACAAGATATTCATAAGTCAAGAGCAATGCTGAATGTGTCTTAGGAAAGTTAACTTAGTATCTGCCCGCCGCCTTTTGTGAAGAGATATATTGTATGATTTAGCTCGGTCTAGCCCCCGACCGAATTAACAGTAAAATTCTTCTTATATATATATATATATATATATATATATATATATATATATATATATATATATATATATATATATATATATATATATATAAGAAATCTTGATTCATACGTGTCTGTAATCACTGAATCAACTATGAATTTGTAAAATAACATATAACAAATTTAATGATCAATTATTATGTAACATTTAAAAATAAATAAGGTTACGATTAGATGTTATGTAGAAAAATTGTGTTTTCGTCATCGATAATTGATAGTGGAAGGTAACTGTTCGTTTCTGTGGTCTGTTTAATAAGCACTTTTCTGAATATCGATGAGTTCTGCTGCTGTTGTTCATCAATTCGTCTCTCTGTGACAAGGGGCACGTCCTGAGCGAGGGTGCAGTGATAACCTCTTCTGGTGTCAATGCTGATTGTCTTCACAGGCCCGTCAAATGTAGCCATCTAGTGGCGACAACGAGTTTCTGAATCACAGATTCGTAGTGTAGAATCGTACCACAAATGGTCTTGTAGACTCGTACCACAAACTTTAGAGGAAATAAAAAGAACAAATGCCTCTGCTAAGTCTTGGTTTTCCTAATATTGATCAGGCGCCATTCCTGTCCACCAGTTTTTGTCTCTCTGAAGTTTTATCCTCCCTCAGTATATACATCATAACTCAGGGAATATGATGAGAAATCACCATTATCTTTTAAGTTCAATATAAATTTTAAAATGTGTCTTGACAGTGGCGAGTGCAATGGCTTGTTCCTGGATGAACATGTTTTAAATTTACATATAAACTAAAAAATGATAATATACAACTATGCTCATGATGATGTAATCATCACTTTTTCCCTGCTCCATTCGAAGTCTGGGGTTACCTCTGCTTTTGGTTCCCTGTGAGAACTAGCACGAAGCAATCACCAGCGCTTGCTGTGGTGGTTTATGAATATATTTTCATATCCTGAGGTTGCCAGCCTCGTATGAATTTGTACAACCACTACAAGTACAAACATTCGGAAAGCTGCGACAGGAATGGAAAACATCAATAGAATCATCAAGTCTTCAAGAGCTGGTGTGGATCTACTGTTCTGGTCTTGCAGGGGTACGGTGGCAATGAGAGAGCTGACAGACAGGCCTCAAGAGCACCCATAGTCGGGACACTGGACATGGATAAGGGAGAGATACTAAGGGCTATTAATGATCGCCTGCTGGATAATTACACTACAATGGATGAATCAACAAGGCTGAGGCTATTAGAGTTTGGCATCAAACGTGGGACTAGCAGAAATGGACGTGAGAGGATGCATCCATGTATGTACAACCAGCGTGCTACAGGTACAATTAGCATTTATTCTCTTTGACATTTGCTGAGGGAGACTGTACACCTATGGGTTTGTCCAGAGTGTAGTGAGGTCGATTCTAATTAACATTAACATTAATGAAAACATGGTTATTCAAAGTATAAATGTCTTCATACTTTAAATAATAAAAGAAGGATTTATCAAAAAATTATTTATCATTTATCCTATTCAAGTTTATTATTTATCCCGACTTGGTGAGAAAGCTCTTGCTGAAGATAAGTTTGTTACAGCAGTTTCGTCTGGGCCTCTCTTCTGTGCAAAACTTTGAGTCCTTCACTCATTCGTTCAGGACTTATGTAAAAATGACTTCTTTTTTTTTTTTTTAGTTCGGTTTTTGCCATCTTCTGGCGAGGCGCGTGCCTTTCAACCTGTTTAGTTATATCAGAGCGCATTTACCATCCAAAAAAAAAAGTAAACTCTGTTGACTGCTAACCCGATCAGCGTTGATAAATACTAAGTCCTGAAAAGTACTCACATTATCTATCTGCTAGCATAAAGCCCTAAAAAGGACTCGCCAGCTACGCCAACGCCCGAGGTGATTTTTAGCTTAATTCCGTGAAAGTAATATAATAATAGCTTAAGATATATCTGAGCCAGCTTCATAACTATGTTATAATACAAGCTCCGAACACGTTGATACCTCAGCCAAACACGCCACATCAATCATCACATCTCTAGTGTACACAACACACATAATAATATAACAACGCAAAAACTCTCAAACTTGATGCATGTTCGCGCAACAGATCTTGTCAAATATAATTTATCATGCAAAATGCATCGCCACATTCGCTTTCTCGTAACTGCTCAAGTGTATTGCCGTCAATGTCACGTGTTATAATCAAACAGTAGCTCTACGTTACTACCTGCGTGTAATCACATTTCACTCTGTTTTCCAATCGGCAGGATTCTGGTGTTCTGCTACGTCCGAATGTTCATGGAGATCAAGAAGCACTCCCAGCGCCTACGAACCAACTCCACCGTGGAAGAGGACTTTATATTGTCTCAGCAGAAAAAAGTAGCTGTAACGCTGTTTATCGTTCTGGCTACGTTTGTCATGATGGCCTTGCCGTATCACTTGTATGCCACCTACACCACAATTGAGGCGGACAAGGAGCACTTCCCAAGCTTTATTAATCCTTTGGTAAGACAAATGTTTTTAATGCACGAATATGGCCTTGCTCTGACTTGAATCCATCGATATTTCCAGGGTTAACTTTTCTTTCTATTTTTTAGGTTGTGTATGGTAAAGCTGATAATGCCCATTCCTTCTCGTTGAAATTCTGTTTTCTTCATTATAATTAACTTTTAAACTCATTACAGTGCGTCTAACCACCACAACAGCTGGTCCCCTAGAAAGAAGCTCACACCAAAGAGTTCATGTGCTCTTATAGTGATGATTTCTGTAGCAATTTGTTTTACAGGATGAGATTGCCAGCTCCATGCACAACCTCATACGTTACATCTTACCAGATGCGTGATGGAGCAGTAATGCTATTATATTTTGGTACGCCAGATTACAGATCTTTCATACCGAAATATTTCTCTTTACACGGTTTCAGAACGGTGACTGGATGTATTCAGTTTCAGTATCCCTCGTCTCACTCGGTATGAGAACATCAACATGATGGGGGATGCAAGGCCATTGGCATAAAATTAGTTAATTCGTGTAAAATATTTCAAATTGTGTTAAACCAGTAGTTCCCAAAGTGGGTGGTGCCGCCCCCTCTTCCCTCTAGCTCCAGGAGCATTGGGCGGATTCAAGGGGGCGATAAGGGAAAATTTGGCGGCAGGGGGCATTCAGTAGCTGGATGAGGATTTGATAGGCTATATCAACAATATTACTCAATATAACACTTCTAAAAGGGTTTTGATTATACGGGGCCTTAAGTGAGCGCTCACAGAGAAAACGTAGCCTGAATAAACCCGAAACCCCTCCCCCACACTCCTATATCAGGGTTCCCAACATCAGTGAGGTGGTGATGAGATATGAAAGATAGATAGCCGAGTATTTGTTTTACTAGGATCATTAACCAATGTATAGTTTCCTCTACTTGCCATCCTGAACTCGGGTAACTATTGCTGATCATAAATTCTAACTGATATTGTCTGCTAAAAAGCCAGTGTGAAGGATAACGAAGCCCCCAGTTGTCCACTCGGTCAACACCAAAGAAAGAGCAACTAAAAACAAGGATATGATGAGCTCACTAAGATTTAATCAGCAACTTTTGAAATGAGACAACCAGGGCTAAATAGTGTTTACCAGTTTAATATCGGTGAGTGTCCGCTGGTATAGTGTGACCGACTGTACTTTTCACTGGAAGCTGACGAAATTAGATATCTGCAGGTGTTTCAAAGAGGACCAACTTTGCTTTGTTGCTGATGTGATTGTCTCAGTATTTAGGTGAGTTAATGATAAGGTGATATCTGTGATACGTTAATAAACAAGAGAACAGTTTCAATTGAGCCAAGTGTATAGTCAACGGTGCTATTAAGTGTATAGCCAACGGTATATTAATTTTTAAATGCATTGCAGGAACATGAATGGGGCGCTAGGAATGTACTTTGAGAGCTAACGGGGCGGTAACCCGAAAAAGTTTGGGATACTGAGCTAAACAAAAAAGAAGGTGATCCAGAATCAAGTACCCTTTATTGCATTGATTGTGTTACAATTCCACATTCATCCTCTTCTCTCTCCCTCTCTCTCCCCCTCTACCTCTAACACACACTTTCTGTCTCTCTTTCTTTCTCACTTTCGCTCATTCAGCATTCAGCAAGTCTCTCTGCTGAGTTATACAAGCGATTGGAAAGTCACTTCCTACTATAAAATATGTATATCCTCACCTGTATCCAATGGATACACATTAAACAAATGTCAAATCAATGAGCAGTTACTGCCAGTTGATAAATAAGGTTATTGTTTTTATTCCTTGTAACTTTTTAAAGTAATATTTTAAATGGTCAATAAACTGACGTTACAAGAACGTGTATTGGACTGTTCCCTTCATGTCTTCCTGGAATGACTATCCTTTCCAGCAATTTAGCGGGGCAGCCTATTTTCCGGAGGATTTTTAAGATCCATCCCAGTTAACCAGGTACAATTCCTGTGTGAGATCGATCAAGGCTTTTTTTTTTTTTTTTGCTCTCTTGATTCTTCCTGAAGTTGACAGAGAGAAAAGATCATGTCTGTTGTGGATCTTCCCGCTCAGAATCCACACTGCTACTCTGGACACTGTTGACTCAGTGGCGTCAAACAGGGCTGCCTCCGGTCTCCAACCCTCTTCTGGACCTTCTTTGTCATCCTTTTGAAGTATGCATTCGGGGGATGCAACTGAAGGAATATTCCTTTACACTAGGTCAGATGGCCGACTGTTCAACCTCTGAAAGATGAAGGCTAAAACGGAAATCAGAACGGTCACTGTAAGAGACATGTTGTCCGCCGATGACGCTGCAGTCGTCACTCAGAGTCAGCCGGAGCTCCAGCCTCACAATAAATGTAAAGATAACGAAAGTGCTAGGTCAGGATGCGGATGTTGCACCAGTTATTACTATCAATAGCTATGAGTTGGCAGTGGTGCATCACTTCGCATACCTGGGGTCTACCACTAATTACAAACTCTATCTGGTCACAGAATTTGACAGCCATATTGACAAAGCTGCAATCGTGTTTGCCCGCCCCACAACATGTGTTTGGGGAAACTCCAAACTCACAGTGAAGACCAAAGCTGTGGTATTTAATGCTTGCAAGATTCAGTACGTATCTATATGGTATAGAGCTGAGCAGTAAAGACCTTCCATCTTCGGTGTCTGCACCACATCCTTGGTATTTCGTGGAAGGTTTGGTTTGGTGTTGGTTTTAAGGACCATCTTCATTGCACACGGACAACTCCATCAGTGCTCCGATCTCCTCTCTTAAGCACACAAGGAGGGTCTCAGCACAGTGTACGAACTCCGTAGCACCGGCGAGGATCCCAGTGTGTGTATACAGGAATCACACATTCAATTATTTGTAATGCCCGTACGGCTAACTTAAAGCGTCACATCCTAATACCTGTCCACTACCAAAGTTAACACCCCAATCAACAACATCCTTTCTTTACACCTCCCCTCTTCTTTTTTTTTTAACACCCCAAACTCCCTCCTCCCGCCCCCTCACACACCAACTACTCCGCCTCCATAATAGCCCGTGCCCCATTTACCGCCGACCATAACTGCATACTCCACTATCCCGTCAACTTAAAATCACACATACCTTACACATCACTATCAGCACCAGCACCCCCTCACCTACTACACAAACACCATATACACACACTTAAACACATCTCTATAACCTCTATCTCATTTACTTTCTCCCTAACCCCACATCAACCTTCTACCCTTAAACCTATTCTATATTTCATTACATCACCAATCCTATACTCGCAAAAACACACATCACTTCAAATACAATTACCTAAATACCCTTCAACCATACACCACCTAATAAACTAATCTCAATCTCTTTATAAACCCCATCCACCCAACCACCCCATTACTCCCTCATTCCCTCTCATCCTATTTCCCTTAATAATACACTCCCCATCTCAAATACCTTTCCTCCCCACCACTATTTCAATACAAACTAAAATTTCTCCTCACATTCACCCCATTCCCCCCCCCACACCACACCATCCATCTGATAATTTTCCCATCTTTCATCTTACCCTCACCTTCCCCATTTTCACACAACCTCCTAAACTAACTCCACACCATTACCTATCTTCCCAAAACCCCCCTCACAACCCCAAAAACATTTCACCCCAATTACTTTACATAACCCCTCAACTAACACATCAACCCTTAATAATTCTCCAATCCAAACACTCTCAACCAATTACCTAAAGATTTTTTTTTCTCAACATATTCCTATCACCCTACTACTACTCCCGCCATCCTATCCCCCTCATCCTTTTTATTCCCCATTACATACCTGTAGATTCCACCAAAAATAACACTCCTCATATTCAAGAATACAACAATGATTCCCCTCTAATACTACATCATCCAAATACACAACAACTTGCCATGTTCCATTACATAAATCAGATCTTCCTCTACATAAACACCAGCAACGCACCCCCAACAACCCCCACATCTAACCAACCTTAATCACTATCAATATCACCAATTCCTATCCCCACCTACCCCTCAAAAAAACCATCTCCCCCTCATCAAATCCCGTCTCCAACATCCAATGCTCTAAACAAATTTAAGTCCCCCATAAAACCACTAAACCCAAACTTCACCCATCCAAAATTATTAACCTGACCTATCTCACTCCACACCTATAACCACCCCCACCCCCCAGCCTCTGCTCAACCTAATGTGCACCCTAATTCCAATCCTCTCAAAACTCCCCACTCAATTCCTTTTTAACGTACTCTCATCTGTAAAATCAGCTCCCAACCAAACCCCCTAACCCTGCCTTGTGATATGCTTCCTCACTTTTCCCTCCTAACTACTTGTTTATCGCCAGACCACCCGCACTCTGTACTGAAATATACACACTGTAAAGCTACATCTCACCTCCTAATTCTCTTTACATCTCACACCAATACAAAAACCCCAAACATAAACGCTCCCACATCACTATCAAAAACCTCACACTCCTCAAAAAAACCCCCCCCCCAACAAATCTATACAAATCAGAAATATATATATCCATAACCATCACAAAACAAAAATCCTACAAATACAATATCATATTAATATCATCTATCCCTACCTCCATATAAAATTATACCGCCTAACCAAACACCGATTTTCTACTCAAGTATACCATTCCCGCCCGCCCCACTAAAAAACTTCTATTACCAACCCCCCCCTCATCCCCATAACACCCCCTACACCCTCCTCACATACATATCCCCCCCTTACAACAACGTGTCACACCACACAATACTTAAATTCCTCTCCAATCCCACTATCCAAACATCTTATGTCGTGGGTTACCCCTCTACCAAATACCATTTTCTGTCACTCAATACTCCCTCTCATATATATCAATCATCAACCAGTTACCGCTCAACCCATATTCCCCCATCCATAACATCTTATCCCCTCAACTCATACAAACCACACCACCCTCTCCCACACCCTCCACCTTTAACCCTCATTCCCTAACCGCATCCGAGTGTCATCAAATCCCCCTCGTGCAACCCTATCATATACACCAACGATCATCTCATCTTCACTTTTGTGTACTAACTCACATCACCTCACAAATCCCTCTAGATGACACTGTGTCATCCTCACCCCTATATCAATCACCCACATACCCTGTCTAATTTACACACCTGAACACTCCCCTACCACTGTGTGTCACTGATGTCGTCAACGTGTCACTTTCTCAACCTCCCATACCTGTTCCTCTATTGTACTCAAGCAGAATACCACACCCACATAGTTCTCATTCATACTCACTACCCTGAGATCTATACTAGAATCATGCCTCACCTCCTACGTCATCTATGAGACATTCTCACCCTCAGTGCAGAAGTACACGTAACACACTCCATCCAAACCTCCATGCTCCGCCACAATGTGCAATACTCGCATCCTTGTGTACTCGTAATCACATATACATCGACACTTATAGAGCCATTAATCACGCCACGTCCACCCCAGTGCATGCTCAGAACACACTACGTATCACACCTATCTTCACCCAAAACTATCATACTCTACCTCATTTCCTCCCTAGTTACCAAAATACTATTCAAAATAAAATTCAATATCATAGAAACAAATTTCCACAAATTAAAAATTATTTCTTAATTCATCCAAATCTTAACTATACCAACCAAACATTATTCCCACTATATATTATCTAATTCCTTTCCCACAACCCAAATAATTTTCTACTTATAACTCCCATTTAACCGCACAAAATCCCAACTGTCATCTTTAACATACACACAATTAGACATATTATGTCTCAAAGATGCATTGTCACTCCCTCTCTGAGATTAGTAATAATCTAGTGCAGCACCGCCATTCAGTCCTCAATAAAAACATATCCCCCCCTCATGTCACTGTATATGTATATCTCTCATCACAGATCGCCGACGCTCGTATGCACAACAACGCAAACTAAAAAAATCCCACACTCACTCACCCTATAAATGCCCACCCTCTCCTGACATGTTCCTAACTAGTCTGCACACTGTACTTGTGTCCCCTGCTGTGTTCGGTACCATGACCTATACTCATAAGACACCTGTGATATCCCTTATGACGTACATGATCCCCTATCGCACGCCAATTAACCATTAACGCACTTCGCCATACTGCCATCTATATATTCTATTATCTAACAGTCCCTAACGTCTCCTGTGTCATTCTCACTTCCTTGTCGTGTGTGTGTGTGTGTGTGCCTGTGCCCTCCTCACCTTCATACGTCCGCCATTCACCTCTAACTCTCCTATCTCTCATCTCGCACTTCCATCATCTGTCCACATCCATCTGCTGCTCGTCTGGTCCCTTTACTTCACTCTCACATTAGTGTCCTCACCATATGAGAAAACTTATATTGCCCTTCTATTCATCCTCCTCACGCATAATGGTGTGTGTTGAATGCTCTCTGTCCTGTGTGTGTGTGCCTGTGTGTTCTCCTGCCGATCACATATGATACATCTTATCTCCTAGCTAGAGCGCTGCACTAGTATGTTGTCGACCATTAGAATACATGTTTGTATTGTAGCTGCGTTCCATTATCACTCCGTGCTACGAAACTAGCCAAGATATGGACACTATCTCACCGCATACTAAGTGTTCTGTACTATCTCGCGAAAATACTTCTCTGACTAGAGATGTCGACGTACTCCTCACTCCTCATGACTCCATAATTAACTACTATTCTAATGCATCTATCCCCATCCTCTCATCGCACCATCGCAACATAACGAGTTCTAGTGCCTTCTCGCCACTATCATCTCCGTAACACATACGTCTTTAGTTCTACATCACAACAAAATACATGTAGTCTACATAAAAGTGGTTCATTATCCACCGTGTTCCCGCGTAGCACTCATACTGTCCTCTCTAGTTAATCTCGCGCAGATCGACATAATGTCGACCATGTTGTTGTGAGACATGACGTAAGCGCGAGAACGTGAGCTCACCATAGACCGAGACCATATATCTCCATAGTGTGTCGCGCGACTGTGAAGGCCTGAGTCAGGTACTGACAAGTGGTGAACCAGAAAGTTGAGCGGCACTCCGTATCTTGAAGAGCTGCCTCAATACAGCAATACGGCACTAATGAACGCGGACATTGATTATCCCGTCTCGCTATCGTTCTAGTTACCATGACGACCGCCTTAGGCTCGTGAATGAGCAGCTGCTCGTCTATTTGACGTGGGTCGTTTTCGCGTATCAATATCGACTTAGAAGAGAAGATGAAGATACCGACACGTAGCCAGAATATCGGTACCGCTTCTTCACGACAGATGACGCGCTCTCTAGGAATGAGATATCCTCATTCTCTCTTGACTGCCTCTCTACCTGATCCAGTGTCTACCATTCACTTGTAGGAGAAGGGATGAGTAGTCGCTATACAAATGTCAGCGGATGTCTCTCGGAGAGACCTGATCTCCCTCCCACCCCCCCCCAACCCAGCACTGAGTGAATTCGTCTAGCGATCGCAGTCGCATACCGCCGCCGCGACTATTGGCCAGTAGAGCCTGTACTTTCTAACTCTCTACCCCCACATTAACATCAACACATGGGTTCAAGATTTAAAGAGCAAATAAAACACCACTATGGATAGAATGGTCGAATTCCCCGCGCAATTTCTCTCGCAGATATCAATAGACAGACGTCATATCTATAAGGATGCCACGCGATATGACTGAATATTAGAGATGATCTCTCCCTAATAGCTTTGTTCCCTCTCACTAATCTCGGCAGATTGTCGCAAGTGTTCTAGCGTGCGATCAGTAAACCCTCAGAAAACTGAGCATGATCCGTGCTGATCGTCATCTCATTGGTTGGATAGGAGTGAAGAAATAACAGTTTAAAAATAGAATGTGACTTTTCGATCACCCTGTAGTTGAAACATGGGGGAGGGGGAGAATACTTATATATATGTATAATTCCCACATCAACGGCTTCTGTCGTAATCGTGGCAAGACAAAATACTTTTAATCTTTAATCAGCACGAAGTATTACTGGTGTACAGAACTTTAGAATACGGAACGAGGCATCGGGTAAATCATCGGTAATTCCAATCATCTTCGCTATAGTTTAATCAGTTGTAAATCGGCAGCACAGTAACCATATTCTCACATTTGCCTGACAACGCAGTAACCATATTCTTACAATTTTCCTGGCAACACAGTAAACATGTTCTCAATTTTACCTGGCACAGCAGTAACCACATTTTTACAATTTGCCTGGCAACACAGTAACAATATTCTCACATTTGCCTGCCCACGCAGTAAACATATTCCCACATTTGCGTGACAACGCAGTAAACATATTCTCGCATTTGCCTTGTAATACATAACAAATTTTGTCACATTTGCCAGTCAACACAGTTACCATATTCTCACATTTGCCAGTCAACACAGTAACCATATTCTAACATTTGCCTGGCAACGCAGTAACTATATTCTCACATTTGCCTGACAACGCAGTAACCTTATTCTCACATTTGCCTGGCAACGCAGTAACCATATTCTCACATTTGTCTAACAACACATAAACAATATCTCACATTTGCCTGGCAACGTAGTAGCCATATTCTCACATTTGCCTAGCAACGCAGTAACCATATTCTCACATTTGCCTGGCAACGCAGTAACCATATTCTCACATTTGCGTGGCAACGCAGTAACCATACTCTCACATTTGCCTGGCAACGCAGTAACCATATTCTCACATTTCTAACATTCACCATGACTTAGCTTTGAAAACATGTCTTTTTCGTTAGCTCCTCTACGCTTCTCTTTTTTACCGAGACTATTTAAACAAAAAAAAGTTGTCTCCATTAACATGCTAAGTAGGCATCATCGCAAAAAGACAGACGTTGTTATCTCAAAGAAAATCACTTGTTCAGAATGCACCATTAAAATAAATGGAGCAGTTTTGAAATTAGTCAATTCTTAAGCACGTTAATGAACTCAGACGGAATATGCATCTCAGAAGTGAAGAGTAGAATGGTCCAAGCAAAAAGCAGCGTTCCATAAACTCAAGTATTTTATGCAACAAGGCTTTGTCAGTGAAAGTAAGAAAGAGAGATCTTCGGGTTTCCTGTAGAGCCAATCTTCCCACAAGGAAGCGAATCATAGACAATCAGTAAGCAAGCAAGAACATCTCTTGAAAGTACAGAGATGTAGCTTTATAATAGAATGGTAGAATTACAATTGACAACTACAGAAAGTGATGCGGGTGTCATAAAAGTAGCCGGTGCATAAAATAGGCTAATTACTCATATTCGGAGAAATTGACATACTTTGGGCATGATATAAGAAGAGAAAGGTTAGTGTGACAGCGGGAAAGATTGTAGGAACAAGAGATAACGGACGACAAAGAGAGAAGATTCTGAACATTTTAACATCATATCATGGACGGACTTGAACACAAAATTAATTCTGAAGAGGCCCGCGCCAACTGGCATAGTACTTGAAGAAGAAGACGAAGATAATAGGTATTAGCATGTATATTTTTGATGTGCAAACACTGGTATAAATAGTAGTGATAGAATTGTCTCTACCCCCCTGTCTACTCCCTTCCTCCTCTCTCCCCCCCCCCCCCCCCCCCCCCCCCCCCCCCCCCCCCCCCCCCCCCCCCCCCCCCCCCCCCCCCCCGGTCGAATACAACGGGGGGAAATGGAAATGGTAACAGGCAGGGCCGGACTAGGCTTTAGTCATTTGAAGTAAAAAAAAAAAAAAATGTAAAAATTACGTTCCCCTCGCGCATTTCTCTCTTCTTTCCCCTCCCCCCCCCCCCCTCCTCCCCCCCCCCCCCGCCCCCAATAATTAAAAAAAATTATTATACATTTGTCTTACTTGTAAGGTTGTAGCTTGTCTAGCACTAACGACGCTCTAGCACTTGAGAACTCGTCGCCTTAATATTACTGCTTTATTCCATCTCAACTTTTGACCAAAAATGTGACTTAGGTCATAAATCGACGTCTTAAAGTTTACTCTGTCGTCCTGCACAATATCTAACAGGTAAGTTTGGATCGTCATGCAAAATTGAATTTTAATGTGAAATATCCTTCTTTTCAACTAGTAACCTAAAACTTTGAACGCGTTTTAGTTTCTCAAAGCAAGCTAAAGAGGAGAGGGAATAAAGTAGTACTAAAGGGGACAATTACTGTTGTGAAAACGGCACTTCTCTTAAAACTCTGATGATGGGTGATGCTAGGAACCAATAGAGAAAGTGGGACAGAGAGAGAGAGAAAGAGAGAGAGCGAGCGAGTATAAGAAATAAAGAACAATCAAAAATGAGAAATTTGTCAATGTCTGTTATCACAATCAAGTATAAATAAGAGGTGGAATATACATGCAGACGTTGGCTTTATATACGTGTATGTGTGTATATTTTTACACCGACTGCGTTCACTGTTTATCACATAACTCGTTTATCTTTTTTTAAATATATTGTATTATCGCGTTATTTCTTTCATTATTTCTTTGATGTTCTGTGATAAAAGTAACGTGGAATATCTGTCGCGCCGGTACTTCAAATTCTCCCAAAGAAGCAAAAACACGCACTGTAGAATGTTGTTTGACTGGCCACTACTGTAAAGTCCACTGTAGTGTACTGAGTTGATGATACCAGGTATGCTCCAGTCTACCCAGCTGTAAATGGGTAACTCACTCTAGTCCTGAGTTAGGGAAGGCAAAGACAGCAAGGCAGTGTCTGCTATGGGATTACTGTCAAGTAATCGTTCCTCAGGTGGTACTGGTGGTCATCAATGTAAAGGGTAGAGTATTCTTCCTGCTCGTTACACATGAGACAGGCAAGTACAACAAAGGTCAACTCAACCGACGCAGGATTGTATATGTATGGAGTGAGAGTGGAAAACACGCGAATGGTGTACTGTTCGATGTAGTTGACACTTGATACTATCTCACTCACACTCTTAGGCAAGTCAAAGATGTTAGGAACCGCTGTTGACGTTTTTATGCTTTTAATAATGACGCACACACTTGGACAGCACAGAATACAGTCATGAGTATGTTGACATAGCAAATCATTAGGTAGCAGAATAGTAGTACAGTTCATGCAGCATTCAATATAATAAAGTCATTCAGTTTCTCTGGCGTACTATTGCCGTATCCCCTAACTGACTGAACGCATCAGTGGGTATGTGTGTATAACCATACAAAGGGTTCACTGGAGGAACCTTTCCCTTGTCTAAGTTCTCCAGCTGTATATGTCAAATATTCAAATAACAAAGTTAAACCACAGTAGGGGTTTTCATCTTAATGAGATCTCCGTGCCACTGTCTGAATAGTAAGATTCATGATCCGTTCTTTGGACAGTGATCCATAATGATGACAGGAATACAAAATGGCCTCCTTCCCTGAGTTTTCGCTCACTCGCCCAGCAGAAGGATAATTATTAGCCACAGTTAATTCATAACTTGAATATATAGGATTCCCTATAGTTTCCATACAGTCCCTTAGTCCGAAGGTTGCTTCATAAAGACATAAGCGCTGATGGAACCTGTCATCTTCATCAATCTATATTAAAGCGACCAACGATGCTCGAAAATACGATGTTTCATCTAGGTCTAACCATAAGGAGATCATCAAAGGAAAAACGGGTCTGGCTTTACCTGGAGTCCGAATTCAAACGTAATGAAATACATGAGAAGAGTCTCTGTCATCACACACTTGCAGAGACATTCCTTCCTTATGGAAAAATCATCCATAACTCACTTTAAACCTTTAACAGGACCAGCCCTAATAACCACACAACCCGGCCATTACGACCGTCTTCTTCGGAACTCACTACCACTCTCTAGGACAACGGATACCTCCGCCAGAGTTCGATATAGTCCGACCTTAGCATACGAAGATATGCAATATAAAACTGAATCTTCTTGACAAGTAATACATATAAATTCAGGCCATTAACATCTTGAACAAGATCAATCTATTTTCTGGCCCTAACAAACGAGAACTGACATGACATCAATATTCATACGCCGAATCAAACGTATAAATCAATCATGGATTATCTCGCTTTCCCCAAGGGAAGCATTTTCGTACACAAATAACTTATTAAATAGACATATCGTATTTTTGTAATCTGTGCATTCAAAAATATGTATGCAACAGATTACCACACCCCCCGGGAAAAAAAATGGTACATTTTTTTGAAATACATCCAGGAGCAACATACAATAGGCTCACAACGCACGAATAACAATGCGCAGATGATAAGCATTCCAAACAAATGTAACGCCTCATATAAGGCTAAGTCGTCCTACGGTACGACAAGTGAGAATATATCTCAGGAACCAGAGAAAGTTTTTTCTCTGAGTATAAATATTTCCAGAGAGGTGTCACCAACGCATACTACAATACTGGCAATGCCACAATTTCTACACTAGTTTATCCAAAAATTTAATCTTAGGTATTTTAAAATCATAATTATCAAAGACGAAACAAAATATCAAAAAATCAGCGGTGAATATACATCAATGAACCGCTACGTAGTGATACAATCAATATATATGATACATTACGTATGTATACACATTTTAGTATAGAAACAATGTAGTAGAGTTAGATCTGTAAAAATATCAGGATCTAACGGTTAAGTGGAATCATGTGGGCATCTAGATAAAATATCTGCCATCACATTTTCTGATCCACGGATAGCTCGCACCGAAAAATGAAAAGGCTGAAGAGCAATCACGTATCGCGTTGATCTCGTGCTCTTCAGATTTTTAGTCTGAATAGCAGTAAGAGCTTTCTGGTCAGTTTCCACAATGAAATGCGCGCCAAGAAGAAATCTTTGAAGTTTAAGGATTGACCAAACCATAGCCAATAACTCACGGTCTAGGACCGAGTAATTCTTCTCTGCAGCATTTAATTTTCGAGAAATATACATCACAGGATGCAGAGTTCCAGAGTACTCTTGCATTAGTGCTGCTCCAATCCCTGTGGATGAAGCATCACTACGAAGAACAAATGTCTTATCCTTAGTAGGTAATACCAAGATAGGTGAAGTAGAAAACATAGTTTTAACCTTATCCAAAGAGGATTGACATTCTTGAGTCCAATGGACTATATTAGGAGACCCTTTCTTTAGCAAGGAAGAAAGAGGTGACATAATGGAGGACAGATTCGGAATGAATCGTCCATAAAATTGTATTAGACCTAAGAGACTTTGCACTTGCTTTTTAGTCTTAGGAATAGAAATGTTAAGTATCTTACTTGTATTATGGTCTTCTGTTTTTAGGAAACCATGACCAACACGGTGACCTAAGAAAGATATTTCGCTAAAACCAATACACGCTTTCGATGGTTTCGCTGTCAGGTTATGCTCGCGTAAGATAGACAATAGTTCATTTATCCCATTATAGTGATCGTTCCAAGTATCACTGAAAAGACAGATGTCATCAAGATATGCAATGACATCTGAGCGATGAGATAGGATTCGCCGCATCATGCGTACGAATGTCGCAGGGGCGTTCATAAGGCCGAAAGGCATGAAATTCCATTGGAATAGACCCCTAGGAGTCGAAAAAGCAGTAAACGGCTTGGCGTGTTCGGCGAGTGGAACTTGCCAATATCCCTTAGACAAATCAAGTTTAGTGAAGAAATGAGATTTCGATAGTCTTGTAAGTAGCTCTTCTAGTAAAGGCATAGGTTCAGCATCAAATTTCGTCACTTGGTTCAATTTGTGATAATCAACGCAAAGACGTATGTTATTGTCTTTTTTCCGTACAATAACCATCGGCGAAGAATATGCTGATGTGGATGGTTCAATTATTTTTAAATCTATCATCTCATCCAACTCTTTCTCAACCTGTGCTTGAAAATGTATCGGGATAGGATACGGTCTGACTCTTATAGGATGTCACGAGTTGGATTTAAGTTAGAGTTATGCCCAAGGGTAGGACAAAACCCTAGTGTGAGAAAAGTCTAAGATAATAGATTAATTATGAGAAATGACAGTGAATGTAGTAAGGTGAGTCTATTGGCCCGAGGAGGATAACCGAAATTAAATCTTCCTCGCCAAATCGTGACTAAAGAAATGCTATAAACTCACCACCTCTGGCTACCTTTAACAGACTAAAGGAGATAAGGTTAAACTAACACTACAGACACCACTGTACAGACAACAGTTAAGGACTATACAGTGACGAAGCTGATCCAGTGAACATTAAATAAGTTTATTATACAAATCAACAGAATTTTCATAACATAGTAACAAATAAAGAAAAGCATATATCGTGCAAGGTTGCACCGACCTGGAAAACAAAGAAACTCAAATTTGATTATAAGCACACCAAATTTAAAACTCCAACCACTTTCACTCCTTCATACACCCTGCTGGGGACAAAATTTAAAAAAAATGATAAGTGATCTTAACAACAGTCTAATTTGGTGGGGCGTCAACTGTAGCCACGCTCTATAATTTACTATTTCTAATGTCAAGGTTCTGCTGGTACTGCCGAAGACTATCTGCACAGTAGCTAACTCTGTCAGCGATATCCGCCACTAAGTCACACTCTGCACTGCTATGTAATAGACTTTTTCTAACTCTAAGGCTCAGAGGCTATCCTCTAAGAATATTATGAGACTCTGCAGGTCCCTGATCTATTTTTCACCATCTCTCTCCACTTCTGCCTTGCTGCTCTCGTTTCATTTCAGCAACCTGGAAATGATATCCCTTTCTTCCTGGTTCTGACGACTAGGACCCGCTTGCTTGGGTTCGATGGGTGTGTATATGAGCTGAGAGCTCCGGGTCTTAAGAAAACCCTTTTCACTGAAGACTGCGTCGCTGTCTCGACCTGCTCTTCCTCGCTCCCTCTCTCTGGGGCCACAATACTCAGAGCCGATACCCCTCCACGGTACAAGCTCTTACGCCTCTGGCGTTTTTCTCTCCTGCGAAAACTGGCTACCTTTGCCAGCTGTCAGGAACAAGAGTTATTGGCAACTCCCGCTCTTCGGGCCGTGACCACTGCTGTGGACACAAAAGACATGCCACTCTGTACTACAATACCAAAATACTTCCATATAATAAACTTACATATAAAACGTAAACAGTGGATGCTTCAGTCACGCTCATATCTTAGCACAAACATGTAAACACCCGAACGAAGACTGCTCCACCATTTCCCCTCTCTTGTGCACGACAATACATAAATATTTACTGACTCTGGGTCATCTCCCCCCGACTACACCCTGTCTGTCTAGTAAACCCGACTCACTGATCAATACTAATTATACACAGCTTGCCTCAGGCCTTAAAACATTAAAAACAGGTAGGGGAACCTCCCGTACTTAGGCCTACTTTAACTCTGTAAGCGGTCACAGGACCTTATCATCGTTTCCCCCTTATGATAAAAATGCACAACAATTAACTGCACATCAATGATTAAAATTCACCATTACATTTATATATTACATTTCTATACACAGAAATATATCTATCTCTATAGACTATATTACCTAGAACTCATTAAATTCCATAACACAAAAATCAAATACTACTCTGCATAATATTTAATTACACAACCACTTAAGGCACCATAATTTTCCTTTCACCTCTACCCCACGTGGTTTCATTTCCCTTCAATTATATTTTAACTCCCCCGATAGAAAAATATTTAATATCTACTCTATCCATCCAGAATTTCTACTCCAATAAATCCCGATAAACCACGTGATTAACTTTTCCCGAAAAAATCCGTTCCCGTATTTTATTAGGAGACTTATCAGAATTAATCTCTCAATGAAATAAAATACACGTGCTTCAGAATATTCTGTAAATTAATATAAATCTAGGATGCGTGTATGTCTACAGACTTTCTATTAAATCTACGGAGCACACCTACGTAATATCTCTTTATCACTCATAGACACTGTAGAAATAAATGATGGCGTTACAAGTTATAAAGTTCAAAAATAAATTAAATTAGAACGGACTAAGGCTCTATTAGAGAACTAGATTTAATTACCACGCTACTTTAAATTATAGACATACCAAATATTGCGTTCAGCGTTAGAAGCCGACAATATGCTTGATACACGGCCCAGGATTACTGCAGGAAGAGACCGCTAAAATCGAAAAGCGCTACTTTATCTTAGATTTTCCTGCTCTGACCCCCGACCTACTTGAGGCTAGGCGTCTCCCTACAACCAATAGAATTAAAGATACTCTAAAATTTTCCATGCGCTCATCTCTAAATTTAGAACCAGTGTATTCTTGCTTCCTTTAAATGCGCGCATAATTCCGGCTACGTAACGTTACCTAACGTCGTCCGCTAGCGTGAGCAGAAAGTTGGGCGTTACCTGGGTAGGGGTCATCTCCCCTTCCCCACGAAAAATGACCGCGATAAATTTAACAACGCAAAAAAATGGAATTTTGTCATGAAATATTCTAATCCACATATATAAATTATTAGGTAAATATGAAGCCTAACAAATAAAATTAATAAAGAGAAGAGCAATGGTAAAATAACAGTGCTGTCACAAAGAATGTACTCGAAATCCCCTTGTTTTCTGCTTCGTTTGCAAATTGTAACGCTTTCACGTTGATATAAAAGCTTACTGTATTATTACCCGCCTTCTTCAATGAAACGTGTGCTGCATTTCTAAGAAAAACATTGAGACGTACTGCGTAATGACCTAAATTAATCCTAACATTAATTATATTACGTTACCAAAACGAACGAACAGATGGACAAAAGGATAGCGAGAGGGGAGGGCTGAAAATCAGGAACGCATGCAACACGCGACGCGCGATATACAAATGCGGGCATCACGCGTGTAAGTCTACAAGCACTAACTTTTTCAGACGGACAGTGATAAAATACACTACCCTTTCCCAGAGTTAGGTTTATAAATCATAACAAACTCTTATTAGAAAAGACAACATTAGATGGGTTTACGTTTGAACACATAACAGTACCCAGACAGCACATCTTCGAAACAGGAGGTAGAAGAAATTGCATATTTTGAACGCAGCCACGTAGCTCCTTTAAATTAGTATTTTTGGGTTCCTTAGGGCTTGCTGACAAATAATATGTAAAACGTTACGCAAATAGTCCAGGAATTAATAAATTATACCCAAAATAAAATATTGGGGGTGCCTGACAGCATAAAATCATTTCTGCTCATAAGATTTTTTTTTTAACGTGTTTGAAAAAAATTTACGTTACAGAAATAGCCTACCATGTAAACTTCAAATTGATTGGAGCGCAACAAATGAAAGCCTAACCACGATTGGTCGGGCTATAAATACTATCTTGGTTGTTAGGGGAGACGGGAAAAGATAACATTTTTTCAAACACTTGTCGAAACGTGGCTCATTGGCCAGTCTCGCTGATATACACACTTGGGAGCGTTAGTTCGAAACCACTTGTTTAAATACACTTGATAAAGCATCAGTGCGTTGAAG
This sequence comes from Oreohelix idahoensis, assembly GCA_024509875.1. Lineage (NCBI taxonomy): Eukaryota > Metazoa > Mollusca > Gastropoda > Stylommatophora > Oreohelicidae > Oreohelix > Oreohelix idahoensis. The sequence goes on from JAMPIV010016004.1 coordinate 72,932, forward strand.
CCAGCTTATATTTGGCTCAATAAAAGCCTGGAAGATAAGCAGATGGAAATTTGTGCCAGTTTGTGCCAGAATTCATTGCTAATCAACGTATCTGTGTTTATTCGTATGAATTGTGGTAAGCTTGAACCATTTAATATCTTTTAATGAAAATTGAATGTGAATTGTTGATTTATGCCTGTATATCTCACATCCCACCCCATAAATATCATACAATATCACCTATACCCCTCCCACACCCAACTAACATCCTACTCCTTACCCACCAACAATCAAACCTTTCCCTATTACAATCATTACCATCTCCTCCCCATTACCTCTCAAATCATCCACCTCTACTTCCCTCCACCACCAATTACCAAAAACTCACACCTATCTTATACACCATCTCCCCTCTTCTCCAACTCTCCTCTTCTACCAAACCATCCTCCCACCCACCCTCACCTCTCTAATTCCCTCATCTCACCCCCAACATACCCCACCACAATCCCACCCAAACACCCCACCCCAACCTCTTTTCCAAACCAATACAACCCACCTTCCCATATCCCCCCACACCCCCCACTACCCACCCTCCCCCCCCACAATCCTACCATCATCCCCCCCCCCCCCTCTCAATCCCCCCCCCCCCCCCCCCCCCTACAACCCACCAAAAAAACCACCACCCCCCCATCCCCCCCACTCCCCCAAATACCACCACACATACCCACCCCACACAACAACCCACACCCAACATACCCACCCAATACCAAACCCAATCAATATCAACCA
>JAMPIV010016005.1:0-93883 GCA_024509875.1 Oreohelix idahoensis
ACAATTTCAGGATGTCCTTACTGACATTCCTGGTCAAACTGATGTCATTCAACATGACATTATTCTTACTGACCATAATCCTATAAGGGTCAGACCGTATCCTATTCCGATACATTTTCAAGCACAGGTAGAAAAAGAGTTGGATGAGATGATAGAGTTAAAAATTATTGAACCATCCACATCAGCATATTCTTCGCCGATGGTTATCGTGCGAAAAAAAGACAACAACATACGTCTTTGCGTTGATTATCGCAAATTGAACCAAGTGACTAAATTTGATGCTGAACCTATGCCTTTACTTGAAGAGCTACTTACGAGACTATCGAATTCTCATTTCTTTACTAAACTCGATTTGTCTAAGGGATATTGGCAAGTTCCACTATCCGAACACGCCAAACCGTTTACTGCTTTTTCGACGCCTGGGGTCTATTCCAATGGAATTTCATGCCTTTCGGCCTAATGAACGCCCCTGCAACATTCGTACGCATGATGCGTCGAATCCTATCTCATCGCTCAGATGTCATTGCATATCTTGATGACATCTGTCTTTTCAGTGATACTTGGGAAGATCACTATAACGGGTTAAACGAACTATTCTTTATCTTACGCGAGCATAACCTAACAGCGAAACCATCTAAAGCTTGTATTGGTTTTAGCGAAATATCTTTCTTAGGTCACCGTGTTGGTCATGGGTTCCTAAAAACAGAGGACCATAATACAAGTAAGATACTTAACATTTCTATTCCTAAGACTAAAAAGCAAGTGCGAAGTCTCTTAGGTCTAATACAATTTTATGGACGATTCATTCCGAATCTGTCCTCCATTATGTCACCTCTTTCTTCCTTGCTAAAGAAAGGGTCTCCTAATGTAGTCCATTGGACTCAAGAATGTCAATCCTCTTTGGATAAGGTTAAAACTATGTTTTCTACTTTACGTATCCTAGTATTGCCTTCTAAGGATAAGACATTTATTCTTCGTAGTGACGCTTCATCCACAGGGATTGGAGCAGCACTAATGCAAGAGTACTCTGCAACTCTGCATCCTGTGATGTATTGTTGCGTGATAAATTCTCGCAACATCATTTTATTACAATATCTATTTTATAACGCAAGGGCAACAACTGCTTGAAATTTATAGTCACTTTTCTCGGTAAGCATTTGTCTTCTCGCGTTGGTATTGAATGCAGTTAAGATTTGAGCTGTGGTCATTTTTCGCGCCGGACTGCGCATGACTGGTCTTGCTTTTTGGTCGATCGGTTTCCGCCCACCACTAGTGAAGTGAGCGATTTGAATGGCGAAAGAGATGCCTCGTTGAAGAGGGGATCTCCGCTATTTTTTGTTCTGTCAGGGATGTGTAGTCCTCTTAATGGATATTTCGTTTATTCGAGATAATACCTCTAGTGTTTCCCACATGTCGGGAGGCGTGATATTTCTGTGTATTTCATGAAAGCAAGGTAAATTGACTTTTTCATTAACTCTATCGATTTTGGGTCGTGAGCGATTTCGATTCATAGCCTGTCTTCGAAAGTCGTCGTCACGAGATGTTTTCCCAGCTCACATGTCGCTGTATTGTACTGCATCGGTTGATGCATGTTCCAAGGACCATTACTTGCTACTTTGTTAAATGAACTAGGTTTGAAAAACCTTTGTTATCTAGAGGATATTTTTTGAGGACATTATTTATACTTCGGCAGACGTGTCTGTCTTGCTGAAGTCAGACTAAGGAGAGTGAACTGATCTCATATATCTGGTTATCTCCTGGCTGTTATAGAAAAGGATGGAGTTTTTTCACCTGACTACATTTACAGCACTATGAAATATAACATGCATCTGACTCATCATTGTAATGCTGTCTACCGTCTATTGCTGTATTGAATGTTGCTGTGATAATGACTGTTTGATGTGTCTACATATTCGCGTAACCATTTTGTCACTGTGGCGTCCACAATAAATAATGAAGAAAAACGTCAACGGCTGTTTCAAGAATCATTGACTTTATACGTCGTGAGTTTACTGACGTCCTATGTGGATTGCCCTGTTATTTTTGTATGAACATTGTTTTGACTGAACACATCTGCACACTACACAAAACCAGACATGCGGATACCATCCATCATCATATGGCATCACGCATCATTTGGTGGCCATAAGCTGGGTTGATCTGGTACCAGCAAACACGGGGTCCCTTACCCACTTCATTTTCAACAAGAATTCATCAGCATCCTTCAAGAAATTAACATTCTTCAATACAGTCAACATCTTCACCATTTTCAAAGTACTCGGCGTTGCCCGGTAAAAGTCAAATTTCAATTTTTTGACGGAAACAAGAATTTGACAGTACCCGGCGTTGTTACATGTTGCCGGATAACTCGGACTGCTGTTATCTTTTACGCAAGTCAAGCAAGTTGCTGCTGTCAAGGTTCCAGTGCTGTCGTTTTTGTGAAGGTCAAGTGCCGGTTGAAACGGGTTGTTTTCTGAAGAAGGCCAAGTACCGATTTCCATCAACTTACTTTTGGATTAGAAGGTCAAGTGCCGAAACAACTCAACACACAGTATTTCAGAAGCTCTTGTACCATCGTGTTAGCAGTGGAAGCAGTTCAGATGTGCCATCATCGTTGGAGCTTCGCTCTTTAGGACGTTGATTGACATCCGTTTTGTCTGCTGTTCGACGATTGGAAGCCTATAAGTTAAGTGGCCTGTTTGTATGTAAACTGTGCCCTTATACTTCTGCTGAGTCTTCTGTGTATCATCTCATTCTATATGTTATATGTTTATATGTTATTCGTATATTTATATGTTTATATTTCAGCGGGTTCTCGGTTGGGTGGTGTCTCCGTTAGATTATGCCACGTCATAGAGGTCGTCTATTGTGAGCGTTTTCTGTAGGGTAAGCAAACTTCCGATACTGGAATTTGCTAAGCGACTTCTGTTGCTATTTATGTTAGCTGTGATGACATGTTTTAATATTGTTTTCGTTATTATTTCGCATTCTTTAGTTTTGTTTTGATTTGTTTGTATTTGTTAGCCTACTCTTGTCTATAATTTAGTTTCATACAACATTTTTGTTTATACACTGTGGTGTCATGTATTTTGTTTAATTCTATCGTAGATATCGTCACATTTTTTGTGATATTTCATTAATTTCTGCTTTATTTTTAGTTGATTTCTGCGAACGTTTTTGTATTGTTGCTGATCTTTGTTATTGTTTACATTGTTATTGTTTACATTGTTTGCATTGTTTACATTTTCAATGTTTACATTCTGCATGTGTTTACATAGTCATTGTTTACAGTTATAGTAATTAGTTAATGGGCTATGCTAATGCACTGTTACTACTACACTGATGATAAATGAATGATGAATAGTGTTGTGCACTATTGAATGAGAAGTGCACTTATGATCAAGAATTGATTGGTGATATTTCATATACAAGTTCTTTGATTGGAGACTTGTTTCCCACAGAGACTGGGATAATATAAGGTGATGTGAATATACAAGTGCTTAATTAAGACTTGTTACACTTAGGTTTGAAATAAATTAGTTAATTATTTCAGGTTTTGGACTCATATGTTAGACAACATGTCTACATTTGAGCACTTTATTGAGCAGGGTAAATTGCTTGGGAAGACTGGTGATAGGTTAGAAGAATTTGCAACTGCTCGATATGATAAAGCAATGGAAGCTGAACAAAAGAAACTGCATATGGAAGCTGAACAAAAGAAACTGCAGATGCAGGTGGATGAAAAAAGATTCCAAATGGAAATGGAAAAACAAAAAAGGGAATCAGAAGCTGAGGAAAGAAAACTCCAGCTAGAGGCTGAAAATAAAAGACTTGAAAAAGAGGCTGAGAATAAAAGACTTGAAAAAAGAGACTGAAAATAAAAGACTTGAAAAAGAGGCTGAAAATAAAAGACTTGAAAAAGAAGCTGAAAGACTTCAAATAGAGGCTCAGGCTGAGGAGAGAAGATTACAGAGAGAATCTGATGAGAGGAAAGAGAAAGCAAAAATGGAACATGAAGAAAAGGTCTTAGCTTTAGAGTTGGAAAAATTGAAATTGATGAACATGAGTAATGGTAATGATTCAAACAAGGGTTCATCTTCTGGTAAGGCTAATAATGATACTTTTAAGATTAAGTTACCAACTTTTAGTCCTTCCAGTGATGACATAATGTTCTATCTGGACAGATTTGAACAAGCATGTACAGCTCATAACATAGACAAAGCAAAATATGTTTATCAGTTATCAGGGATACTGACAGGTAAAGCTCTAAGTATATTAAATATGGTGGATGAACCTGACAAGAACAATTATGAGGTTGTCAGGGCCGCTCTGTTAAAGAAATATCAGCTTAACGAAGACGGCTATCGTCTACAATTTAAAAACATGTTACCTGAAAATGGAGTTGAATTCTCCGAGTTTATTGCAAGAATACGCATTACTTTCTCACGATGGGTTGAACTATCTAAGACGGAAAAAACTTATGAAGGACTTATGGACTTAATACTTAGAGACAAAGTCATGTCGTCTGTCAATGAGTCTTTCCTTGCTTTCCTTCATGAACGTAAACCTAAAACAATAAAAGAAATGGAACATTTCTGCTGCCAATACGTAACTGCGCACCCACACATAACCATGGGTAACTCTAAGGTGAAAGAAGGTTTACCAGTTGCTTCGGCAGCTCCGTATGGCCAAAACTTTGCTCGTAGATTCCAACAAAACTTTGATAGAAAGACTAGCGGTAATTTCTGTCAAAATCATGGAAATCATGGTGATTCTTCTTCGAAGAATTGGAGACAACCTGATAGTACACGTTACTATCACCCTAATAATTATAAGCATTTCAAAAGAGGATATGGTAATAGAGGTTATTCCTGTCGAAGACCTCAGAACCAAACAAATAGATGTTCGCATCAATGTGAACATGATAGTAATCGTGGAAACTGGAATTCGAACCAGGATAACAATTACAATAGAGACAATAATAACTGCAGAGATAATAATAACTCTGATAACTTCAGAGGTAATAATAGTCGGGGTAGATCTCAACACAAAAAAAGAGATATCAGCAGGCTAATGCTGTACAACAGGAAACTGAGGGAGCCTGTAATCATGTTGTTGATAATAAAAACTTTGACGCGGTCACTGGTTCTGCTTTTGACTTTGAGAGAGCAAACAAATGCCCCCAATGCAGTACTTTATTCGAACCGGGTACCATAACTACTTTGAGTTGTGGTCACCCACTTCCCGCTCTTCCTGCTGCTGTTGCGCATGACGGGAGGGGTTCTTTAATTCTACATAAGGGTCTTGTTAATGATACTCCGGTCTCACTACTTTTCGATTCCGGATGCACCATTATTGGTGTTAGACAATCGCTTGTAGATCCATCTTGTGCTACAGGAAGGGTTATTAAATGTGTCACATTTGGCGGCACTCTAGAAAAATATCCTACTGCTGTAATTCGCATTGCCACTCCTTTCTTTACTGGAGATGTGCATGCTTGTCTCTTACCTAATCCTATTGCGGACCTTATTATTGGTCGTATTCACGGAGTTAGGGAGTGTACCCCACAGCAGATTGCTGCCTGGGAAGATAATAACATGCAAGCTACAAATGCAGTAGTTACAAGAGCACAAGCTCTACAAACACCCGAAACTTCACTGAATAGTGATAATGAAGTTGATAGCCAAGATAGTCACTTAGTAATCACTCGTGACTCTTTCATAAAATTGCAAGAAGAAGATCCTTCTTTAAAAAAATTCTTCGTTCTTGCGAAGAAAGGTGATCCGAATCAGGATACAAATAGAAAATCTTGGATTGCAATGAGAAACGGCGTACTTGTACGTATGGTACAAGATTCGACTACGTCGGCACATTCGAAAATTCTTGTTCCCAAGAGCATGAGAGTGCAAATATTACAACATGCTCATGACTCGCAATGTGCTGGACATATGGGTTTTTCCCGTACGAAGTCGAGAGTCCTTGCGGCTTTCTTTTGGCCTTTTGTCAATAAGGACATTCGTATTTACTGCCGATCATGCAAGGTATGTCAGGAGGTCAAATCTAGAGGACCACGACATGCTGCGCCTATCCAGGCTGCTGACATTCCTATTCGGCCGTTTCAGAAAATGGCCATAGATATTATTGGCCCTTTTAAGGTCAAGTCGGCCAGAGGACATCAGTTTATCCTTACATGTGTCGATATGTGCACACGCTGGCCAGAGGCTATTCCTCTTAAGAGCATATCTACTACAGATATCGCAGATGCTCTTTGGTTGATATTTTCTCGCTTGGGGTTCCCCAGAGAAATATTATCAGACCATGGCACTCAACTCATATCTGACACTATGTCACAGGTAATGTCTACCTTACATATTGAACGATCTCTCAGTAGTATCTACCATCCTATGTCTAATGGGTTAGTTGAGCGTCTGAATAGAACGCTCAAGACTTTGCTTGGTAAGATAACTGAAGATCATCCTCAAGATTGGGACAGGGTTTTACCCGCGGCTCTCTTTGCCTATAGAGAAGTCCCTAATGAACACACAGGATTTTCTCCCTTCGAACTTGTCTTTGGCGCGCGTCCACGCGGCCCTATGTCTTTATTACATGATCTCATCACTGCCGATGATATTAGCGATGAAACTCAATCCTCATATGAGTATGTCATTGCTCTTAGACAAAAGATCATTGAGGCATGTAAGCTAGCAACTGCTTCATCAGAAATTGCTAAAGAGAAGGCAAGACAGTTTGCTAACAAGAATAGATGTCTACGACAACTTTGTCCAGGTGACAAAGCATTCGTCCTACTCCCCAGTAGGGAAAATAGACTTCTTATTGCATGGAAAGGTCCGTATGCAATAGTCTCTCGGATTTCCGATGTTGACTATGTGGTCGATATTGATGGAAAGCATAAAACTTTCCACATAAACATGCTTTCGGAATTTCACGAACGTCCGGACTATTTGCTGCCTATTTTCCAGGCAACGGATGATGCTCCTGCACCTCACGGTCATTATTCATCCCTGTCTGTCATACAGGATGAGGAAGCTACCTTCTCTGATGTCAATCTTCCCCTTCCGGTGGTTCCATTACATTCCACGGAATCTTGGAAAAACGTTTCTGTTTCTCCTAATCTTTCTGGTGACGAACATCGACAAGTCTCGTCGATGTTACAAACATTTCAGGATGTTCTCACTGACATTCCTGGACACACAGATGTCATAGAACATGACATAATTCTTACCGACAATAATCCAATTAGGGTTAGGCCGTATCCTATTCCTATACACTTTCAGTCGCAAGTGGAAAAGGAATTGGATGAAATGATTCAATTAAATATAATTGAACCATCGACTTCACCATATTCTTCTTCCATGGTTATTGTCCGGAAGAAGGATAAGAACATACGAATTTGTGTTGATTATCGCAAATTGAATCAGGTCACAAAGTTCGATGCTGAACCGATGCCTTTGTTAGAAGATCTACTGATTAGACTTTCTAATTCTAGATTCTTCACTAAACTTGACTTGTCTAAAGGTTATTGGCAAGTGCCTTTAGCAGAGCATGCCAAACCTCTTACTGCTTTTTCTACACCTAGGGGTCTATTTCAATGGAATGTTATGCCTTTTGGTCTCATGAACGCCCCTGCAACTTTCGTTCGCATGATGCGTCGAATTCTGTCACATCGTTCGGATGTCATCGCATACTTAGATGACATCTGTCTCTTCAGTGATACCTGGGAAGATCACTATTTAGGGTTATATGACTTACTGTCCACTCTACGTGAGAATAATTTGACAGCAAAACCTTCTAAAGCTTTTGTTGGTTTTGGTGAAATCTCTTTCCTGGGTCATCGTGTTGGTCATGGTCTCTTGAAGACAGAAGACCACAATACTTCCAAAATACTGAACATCTCTGTTCCTAAAACGAAGAAACAAGTTAGGAGTCTCTTAGGTTTAATTCAATTTTATGGGAGATTTATTCCAAATTTATCTTCGATCATGGCACCTCTCTCAACATTGTTGAAGAAAGGTTCGCCTAATCTGGTCCGTTGGTCTGGAGAGTCATAACACACCTATATTACTACAATAGATTAGCACATCTGTACTCACTTTATATGTACACACTATCGTGCTTTGTTGTCATCTTCTTCTGTTCGTTTTTAAGATGATAGAGGAGGACTGAGTAGTTAATATAAGGGCCGTTAGTTTACTAAACAGCCACAATTATTAATAATGTATTGTACCTTATGAAGCATATTAGTTATTAATTAGCATTATATTGCTTGTACTTTCTCAGAATGTCATTGTTGAGCTGAGGACTTACCTTACTAGTATCAAGCATGACGAGTTCTAGATTGTGTACTTACCCTCGGAATGCCAGAGCATATGTCCTGGATCGTCATGTAGTTTAACTTTACTATGTACTTATGTCATTACATGTCAAAGAATGTACTATTTAAATTTTCCTATCAGATTTGTACATCCATTTTTAAAGACAATATTAGAGTATGCTGTTTAATGATGATTATAGTAACTTGCATACGTATATTGTGTTTACATGCTAACGTGATGTGTGTTGGTGACACCTCCCCGATGTGAATATTTTTGAGACATATTTATTTTTCTGTTGAGGTATATCCTCACCAGACACTCTATATTTAGCCTCATGTTAGGCAATTTAATTAATTATCAGCGCATAATTCGTGCGTTTTGAGCCGCTTATCGCATGCTCTTTGATATTTAAAAAAAAAATATGTTCCACATTTTTTTTTATCGGGAGGAGGTGGTGATATGTTGCGTGATAAATTCTCGCAACATCATTTTATTACAATATCTATTTTATAACGCAAGGGCAACAACTGCTTGAAATTTATAGTCACTTTTCTCGGTAAGCATTTGTCTTCTCGCGTTGGTATTGAATGCAGTTAAGATTTGAGCTGTGGTCATTTTTCGCGCCGGACTGCGCATGACTGGTCTTGCTTTTTGGTCGATCGGTTTCCGCCCACCACTAGTGAAGTGAGCGATTTGAATGGCGAAAGAGATGCCTCGTTGAAGAGGGGATCTCCGCTATTTTTTGTTCTGTCAGGGATGTGTAGTCCTCTTAATGGATATTTCGTTTATTCGAGATAATACCTCTAGTGTTTCCCACATGTCGGGAGGCGTGATATTTCTGTGTATTTCATGAAAGCAAGGTAAATTGACTTTTTCATTAACTCTATCGATTTTGGGTCGTGAGCGATTTCGATTCATAGCCTGTCTTCGAAAGTCGTCGTCACGAGATGTTTTCCCAGCTCACATGTCGCTGTATTGTACTGCATCGGTTGATGCATGTTCCAAGGACCATTACTTGCTACTTTGTTAAATGAACTAGGTTTGAAAAACCTTTGTTATCTAGAGGATATTTTTGAGGACATTATTTATACTTCGGCAGACGTGTCTGTCTTGCTGAAGTCAGACTAAGGAGAGTGAACTGATCTCATATATCTGGTTATCTCCTGGCTGTTATAGAAAAGGATGGAGTTTTTCACCTGACTACATTTACAGCACTATGAAATATAACATGCATCTGACTCATCATTGTAATGCTGTCTACCGTCTATTGCTGTATTGAATGTTGCTGTGATAATGACTGTTTGATGTGTCTACATATTCGCGTAACCATTTTGTCACTGTGGCGTCCACAATAAATAATGAAGAAAAACGTCAACGGCTGTTTCAAGAATCATTGACTTTATACGTCGTGAGTTTACTGACGTCCTATGTGGATTGCCCTGTTATTTTTGTATGAACATTGTTTTGACTGAACACATCTGCACACTACACAAAACCAGACATGCGGATACCATCCATCATCATATGGCATCACGCATCATGTATATTTCTCGAAAATTAAATGCCGCAGAGAAGAATTACTTGGTCCTAGACCGTGAATTATTGGCTATGGTTTGGTGAATCCTTAAACTTCAAAGATTTCTTCTTGGCGCGCATTTCATTGTGGAAACTGACCAGAAAGCTCTTACGGCTATTCAGAGTAAAAATCTGAAGAGCGCGAGATCAACGCGATACGCGATTGCTCTGCAGCCGTTTAATTTTTCGGTGCGAGCTATCCGTGGGTCAGAAAATGTGATGGCAGATATTTTGTCTAGATGCCCACATGATTCATAACTGGTAAATTATATGCCTAACTTTGCTACAGTTGTTCCTATGTTGAAATGTGTACACATAGGTAATATATCATATATTGATTGTAACACTACTTAGCGGTTCGTTGATGTTTATTCACCGCTGATCTTTCAATGTTTTTCGTCTTTGATGATCATGATGTTAAGATATCTAAGATGAAATTTATGTATAAACTGATGTAGAAAGGGTGGCATTGCCAGTATTGTAGTATGCGTTGGTGACACCTCTCTGGAAATATTTATACTTAGAGAAATACTTTCTCTAAGTTCATGAAATATATTCGCAATGCTTATCATCTGCGCATTGTTATTGGTGCGTTGTGAGCCTATTGTATGTTGCTCCTAGATGTATTTCAAAAAAAAAATGTACCATTTTTTCCCCGAGGGGTGTGGTAATCTGTTGCGTGCATATTTTGACGCACATATTACAAAAATACGATATGGCTATTTAATATGGAAAATATATATTTGCATTCATTTGTGTATGAAAATGCTTCCTCTGGTAAAGCTAGATAATTCATGATTGATTTACACTTTTGATTATATGAGTGATCTTTCTTGATATTGATTCGGCGCATGGATATTGTATTCATGTCCGTTCTTATTTGTTCGGGCCAGAAAATAGATTAATTTTGCTTGTTATGTTTATGGCTTGAATTCATGTGTACTACTTGTCTAGTGCAAGTAGATTCAGTCGTATATTGTATACCTTTGTATGTTCAGGTCGGACTATATTCTTTCTGCCAGAATCTAGCGCAGGTTTTCGTAGTCCTACTGGGTTGTGAAGAGTTCCGATAATGTCGCAAAGATGGCTGAGTGCTTTTTCCAGGGCTGGCACTGTTTAAGGTTTAACAGTGATTCATAGATGTTTTTCTAGGAGAAGTTTATGTCTCTGCAAGAGTCTATTTGTCAGAGATCCTCCTCATATGTGTGATTCGGACTCCAGTTATGCCAGACCCTATTTTTGATGATCTCAAGTCGATTAGACCTAGATGGAACATTGTGCTTCGTATCGCTAGGGTCGTGTTTTGTATCGACGAAGATGACAGGCTTTCCTACAGCAGTTATGTCTACATGAAGTAACGTGATTACTGTAGAGCTGTATGGAAAACTTTATGAAATTATTTATATGCACATTCTAAATTAACTTTGGCTTATATCTACCTTCCTACGAGTGAGTGAGCGTTTGGTCGATCGGTTTCCGCCCACCACTAGTGGGAGTGAGCGATTTGGAATGGCGAAGGAGATGCCTCGTTGAAGAGGGGATCTCCGCTATTTTTGTTCTGTCAGGGATGTGTAGTCCTCTTATGGATATTTCGTTTAGTCGAGATAATACCTCTAGTGTTTTCCCACATGTCGGGAGGCGTGATATTTCTGTGTATTTCATGAAAGCAAGGTAAATTGACTTTTTCATTAACTCTATCGATTTTGGGTCGTGAGCGATTTCGATTCATAGCCTGTCTCCGAAAGTCGTCGTCACGAGATGTTCTTTCCCAGCTCACATGTCGCTGCATTGTACTGCATCGGTTGATGCAGGTTCCAAGGACCATTACTTGCTACTTTGTTAAATGAACTAGGTTTAGAAAACCTTTATTATCTAGAGGATATTCTTGAGGACATTATTTATACTTCGGCAGACGTGTCTGTCTTGCTGAAGTCAAACTAAGGAGAGTGAACTGATCTCATACATCTGGTTATCTCCTGGCTGTTATAGAAAAGGATGGAGTTGTTCACCTGACTACATTTACAGCACTATGAAATATAACATGCATCTGACTCATCATTGTAATGCTGTCTACCGTTTATTGCTGTATTGAATGTTGCTGTGATAATGACTGTTTGATGTGCCTACACATTTGCGTAACCATTTTGTCACTGTGGCGTCCACAATAAATAATGAAGAAAAACGTCAACGGCTGTTTCAAGACTCATTGACTTTATACGTCGTGAGTTTACTGACGTCCTATGTGGATTGCCCTGTTATTGTTGCATGAACATTGTTTTGACTGAACACATCTACACACTACACAAAACCAGACATGCGGATGCCATCCATCATCATATGGCATCACGCATCATTTGGTGGCCATAAGCTGGTTTGATTCTGGTACTAGCAAACACGGGGTCCCTTACCCACTTCATTTTCAACAAGAATTCATCAGCATCCTTCAAGAAATTAACATTCTTCAATACAGTCAACATCTTCAAAATTTTCAAAGTACTCGGCGTTGCCCGGTAAAAGTCAAAATTTCAACCTTTTGACGGAAACAAGAATTTGACAGTACCCGGCGTTGTTACATGTTGCCGGATAACTCGGACTGCTGTTATCTTTTACGCAAGTCAAGCAAGTTGCTGCTGTCAAGGTTCCAGTGCTGTCGTTTTTTGAGAAGGTCAAGTGCCGGTTGAAACGGGTTGTTTTCTGAAGAAGGCCAAGTACCGATTTCCATCAACTTACTTTTGGATTAGAAGGTCAAGTGCCGAAACAATTCAACACACAGTATTTCAGAAGCTCTTGTACCATCGTGTTAGCAGTGGAAGCAGTTCAGATGTGCCATCATCGTTGGAGCTTCGCTCTTTAGGACGTTGATTGACAGCCGTTTTTCTGCTGTTCTACGATTGGAAGCCTTTAAGTTAAGTGGCCTGTTTGTATGTAAACTGTGCCCTTATACTTCTGCTGAGTCTTCTGTGTATCATCTCATTCTATATGTTATATGTCTATATGTTATTTGTATATTTATATGTTTATATTTCAGCGGGTTCTCGGTTGGGTGGTGTCTCCGTTAGATTATGCCACGTCATAGAGGTCGTCTATTGTGAGCGTTTTCTGTAGGGTTTGCAAATTTCCGATACTGGAATTTGCTAAGCGACTTCTGTTGCTATTTATGTTAGCTGTGATGACATGTTTTAATATTGTTTTCGTTATTATTTCACATTTTTTAGTTTTGTTGTGATTTGTTTGTATTTGTTAGCCTACTCTTGTCTATAATTTAGTTTCATACAACATTTTTGTTTATACACTGTGGTGTCATGTATTTTGTTTAATTCTATCGCAGATATCGTCACATTTTTTGTGATATTTCATTAATTTCTGCTTTATTTTTAGTTGATTTCTGCGAAAGTTTTTGTATTGTTGCTGATCTTTGTTATTGTTTACATTGTTATTGTTTACATTGTTTGTATTGTTTACATTTTCAATGTTTACATTCTGCATGTGTTTACATAGTCATTGTTTACAGTTATAGTAATTAGTTAATGGGCTATGCTAATGCACTGTTACTACTATACTGATGATAAATGAATGATGAATAGTGTCGTGCACTATTGAATGAGAAGTGCACTTATGATCAAGATTTGAGTGCTGATATTTCATATACAAGTTCTTTGATTGGAGACTTGTTTCCCACAGAGACTGGGATAATATAATGTGATGTGAATATACAAGTGCTTAATTAAGACTTGTTACACTTAGGTTTGAAATAAATTAGTTAATTATTTCAGGTTTTGGACTCATATGTTAGACAACATGTCTACATTTGAGCACTTTATTGAGCAGGGTAAATTGCTTGGGAAGACTGGTGATAAGTTAGAAGAATTTGCAACTGCTCGATATGATAAAGCAATGGAAGCTGAACAAAAGAAACTGCATATGGAAGCTGAACAAAAGAAACTGCAGATGCAGGTGGATGAAAAGAGATTCCAAATGGAAATGGAAAAACAAAAAAGGGAATCAGAAGCTGAGGAAAGAAAGCTACAGCTAGAGGCTGAGAATAAAAGACTTGAAAAAGAAGCTGAGAATGAAAATAAAAGACTTGAAAAAGAAGCTGAAAATGAAAGACTTCAAATGCAGGCTCAAGCTGAAGAAAGGAAGTTACAAAGAGAGTCTGATGAGAGGAAAGCAAAAATGGAACATGAAGAAAAACTCTTAGCTTTAGAGTTGGAGAAATTGAAATTGACGAGCATGAGTAATGGTAATGATTCAAACAAGGGTTCATCTTCTGGGAAGGCTAATAATGATACTTTTAAGATTAAGTTACCAACATTTAGTCCTTCCAGTGATGACATAATGTTCTATCTGGACAGATTTGAACAAGCATGTACAGCTCATAACATAGACAAAGCAAAATATGTTTATCAGTTATCAGGGATACTGACAGGTAAAGCTCTAAGTATATTAAATATGGTGGATGAACCTGACAAGAGCAATTATGAGGTTGTCAGGGCCGCTTTGTTAAAGAAATATCAGCTTAACGAAGACGGCTATCGTCTACAATTTAAAAACATGTTACCTGAAAATGGAGTTGAATTCTCCGAGTTTATTGCAAGAATACGCATTACTTTCTCACGATGGTTGAACTATCTAAGACGGAAAAAACTTATGAAGGACTTATGGACTTAATACTTAGAGACAAAGTCATGTCGTCTGTCAATGAGTCTTTCCTTGCTTTCTTTCATGAACGTAAACCTAAAACAATAAAAGAAATGGAAGATTTCTGTTGCCAATACGTAACTGCGCACCCACACATAACCATGGGTAACTCTAAGGTGAAAGAAGGTTTACCAGTTGCTTCGGCAGCTCCGTATGGTCAAAACTTTGCTCGTAGATCCCAACAAAATTTTGATAGAAAGGGCAGCGGTAATTTCTGTCAAAATCATGGAAACCAATTTCATGGTGATTCTTCTTCGAAGAATTGGAGACAACCTGATAGTGGTCGTTACTATCACCCTAATAATTATAAGCATTTCAAAAGAGGATATGGTAATAGAGGTTATTCCTGCCGAAGACCTCAGAACCAAACAAATAGATGTTCGCATCAATGTGAACATGATAGTAATCGTGGAAACTGGAATTCGAACCAGTATAACAATTACAATAGAGACAATAATAACTGCAGAGATAATAATAACTCTGATAACTTCAGAGGTAATAATAGTCGGGGTAGATCTCAACACAAAAAAAAGAGATATCAGCAGGCTAATGCTGTACAACAGGAAACTGAGGGAGCCTGTAATCATGTTGTTGATAGTAAAAACTTTGACGCTGTCACTAGTTCTGCTTTTGACTTTGAGAGAGCAAACAAATGCCCCCAATGCAGTACTTTATTCGAACCGGGTACCATAACTACTTTGAGTTGTGGTCACCCACTTCCCGCTCTTCCTGCTGCTGTTGCGCATGACGGGAGGGGTTCTTTAATTCTACATAAGAGTCTTGTTAATGATACTCCGGTCTCACTACTTTTCGATTCCGGATGCACCACTATTGGTGTTAGACAATCGCTTGTAGATCCATCTTGTGCTACAGGAAGGGTTATTAAATGTGTCACATTTGGCGGCACTCTAGAAAAATATCCTACTGCTGTAATTCGCATTGCCACTCCTTTCTTTACTGGAGATGTGCATGCTTGTCTCTTACCTAATCCTATTGCGGACCTTATTATTGGTCGTATTCACGGAGTTAGGGAGTGTACCCCACAGCAGATTGCTGCTTGGGAAGATAATAACATGCAAGCTACAAATGCAGTAGTTACAAGAGCACAAGCTCTACAAACACCCGAAACTTCACTGAATAGTGATAATGAAGTTGATAGCCAAGATAGTCACTTAGTAATTACTCGTGACTCTTTCATAAAATTGCAAGAAGAAGATCCTTCTTTAAAAAAATTCTTCGTTCTTGCGAAGAAAGGTGATCCGAATCAGGATACAAATAGAAAATCTTGGATTGCTATGAGAAACGGCGTACTTGTACGTATGGTACAAGATTCGACTACGTCGGCACATTCGCAAATTCTTGTTCCCAAGAGCATGAGAGTCCAAATATTACAACATGCTCATGACTCGCAATGTGCTGGACATATGGGTTTTGCCCGTACGAAGTCGAGAGTCCTTGCGGCTTTCTTTTGGCCTTTTGTCAATAAGGACATTCGTATTTACTGCCGATCATGCAAGGTATGTCAGGAGGTCAAATCTAGAGGACCACGACATGCTGCGCCTATCCAGGCTGCTGACATTCCTATTCGGTTCCGGCCGTTTCAGAAAATGGCCATAGATATTATTGGCCCTTTTTAAGGTCAAGTCGGCCAGAGGACATCAGTTTATCCTTACATGTGTCGATATGTGCACACGTTGGCCAGAGGCTATTCCTCTTAAGAGCATATCTACTACAGATATCGCAGATGCTCTTTGGTTGATATTTTCTCGCTTGGGGTTCCCCAGAGAAATATTTTCAGACCATGGCACTCAACTCATATCTGACACTATGTCACAGGTAATGTCCTACCTTACATATTGAACGATCTCTCAGTAGTATCTACCATCCTATGTCTAATGGGTTAGTTGAGCGTCTGAATAGAACGCTCAAGACTTTGCTTGGTAAGATAACTGAAGATCATCCTCAAGATTGGGACAGGGTTACCCGCGGCTCTCTTTGCCTATAGAGAAGTCCCTAATGAACACACAGGATTTTCTCCCTTCGAACTTGTCTTTGGCGCGCGTCCACGCGGCTCTATGTCTTTATTACACGATCTCATCACTGCCGATGATATTAGCGATGAAACTCAATCCTCATATGAGTATGTCCTTGCTCTTAGACAAAAGATCATTGAGGCATGTAAGCTAGCAACTGCTTCATCAGAAATTGCTAAAGAGAAGGCAAGACAGTTTGCTAACAAGAATAGATGTCTACGACAACTTTGTCCAGGTGACAAAGCATTCGTCCTACTCCCCAGTAGGGAAAATAGACTTCTTATTGCATGGAAAGGTCCGTATGCAATAGTCTCTCGGATTTCCGATGTTGACTATGTGGTCGATATTGATGGAAAGCATAAAACTTTCCACATAAACATGCTTTCGGAATTTCACGAACGTCCCGGACCTATTTTGCTGCCTATTTTCCAGGCAACGGATGATGCTCCTGCACCTCACGGTCATTATTCATCCCTGTCTGTCATTCAGGATGAGGAAGCTACCTTCTCTGATGTCAACCTTCCCCTTCCAGTGGTTCCATTACATTCCACGGAATCTTGGAAAAACGTTTTTCTGTTTCTCCTAATCTTTTCTGGTGACGAACATCGACAAGTCTCGTCGATGTTTACAAACATTTCAGGATGTTCTCACTGACATTCCTGGACACACAGATGTCATAGAACATGACATAATTCTTACCGACAATAATCCAATTAGGGTTAGGCCGTATCCTATTCCTATACACTTTCAGTCGCAAGTGGAAAAGGAATTGGATGAAATGATTCAATTAAATATAATTGAACCATCGACTTCACCATATTCTTCTTCCATGGTTATTGTCCGGAAGAAGGATAAGAACATACGAATTTGCGTTGATTATCGCAAATTGAATCAGGTCACAAAGTTCGACGCTGAACCGATGCCTTTGTTAGAAGATCTACTGATTAGACTTTCTAATTCTAGATTCTTCACTAAACTTGACTTGTCTAAAGGTTATTGGCAAGTGCCTTTAGCAGAGCATGCCAAACCTCTTACTGCTTTTTCTACACCTAGGGGTCTATTTCAATGGAATGTTATGCCTTTTGGTCTCATGAGCGCCCCTGCCACTTTCGTTCGCATGATGCGTCGAATTCTGTCACATCGTTCGGATGTCATCGCATACTTAGATGACATCTGTCTCTTCAGTGATACCTGGGAAGATCACTAATTAGGGTTATATGACTTACTGTCCACTCTACGTGAGAATAATTTGACAGCAAAACCTTCTAAAGCTTTTGTTGGTTTTGGTGAAATCTCTTTCCTGGGTCATCGTGTTGGTCATGGTCTCTTGAAGACAGAAGACCACAATACTTCCAAAATACTGAACATCTCTGTTCCTAAAACGAAGATACAAGTTAGGAGTCTCTTAGGTTTAATTCAATTTTATGGGAGATTTATTCCAAATTTATCTTCGATCATGGCACCTCTCTCAACATTGTTGAAGAAAGGTTCGCCTAATCTGGTCCGTTGGTCTGAAGAATGCCAATCTTCACTAGACCAAATCAAGAATATATTTTCTTCTCCTCCCATCTTAAGATTACCTACTCTTGATATGACTTTTGTTCTTCGGAGTGATGCTTCATCCACTGGGATTGGAGCAGCACTGATGCAAGAATATGCAAATACTCTGCATCCTGTTATGTACATTTCTAGAAAACTAAATGCGGCAGAGAGGAACTACTCGGTTTTAGACCGTGAGTTGTTAGCGATGGTTTTGGTCAATTCTAAAGCTACAAAGATTCCTCCTGGGCGCACATTTCATTCTAGAGACTGATCAGAAAGCTCTTACAGCTATTCAGACTAAGAATTTGAAGAGTTCGAGATCCACTCGATATGCTATAGCTCTTCAACCTTTTCACTTCACGGTACGAGCTATCCGTGGTGCGGATAATGTGATGGCTGACATTTTGTCTAGATGCCCACATGACTCCAACTAATACTTCTGTCCTATATTTCTATATATTACAGAGTCATAACACACCTATATTTCTACAATAGATTAGCACATCTGTACTTACTTTATATGTACACACTATCGTGCTTTGTTGTCATCTTCTTCTGTTCGTTTTTTTAAGATGATAGAGGAGGACTGAGTAGTTAATATAAGGGCCGTTAGTTTACTAAACAGCCACAATTATTAATAATGTATTGTACCTAATGAAGCATATTAGTTATTAATTAGCATTATATTGCTTGTACTTTCTCAGAATGTCATTGTTGAGCTGAGGACTTACCTTACGAGTTCTAGATTGTGTACTTACCCTCGGAATACCAGAGCATATTTCCTGGATCGTCATGTAGTTTAACTTTACTATGTACTTATGTCATTACATGTCAAAGAATGTACTATTTAAATTTTCCTATCAGATTTGTACATCCATTTTTAAAGACAATATTAGAGTATGCTGTTTAATGATGATTATAGTAACTTGCATACGTATATTGTGTTTACATGCTAACGTGATGTGTGTTGGTGACACCTCCCCGATGTGAAAATTTTTTGAGACATATTTATTTTTCTGTTGAGGTATATCCTCACCAGACACTCTATAATTAGCCTATTGTTTGGCAATTTAGGCTAATTATCAGCGCATAATTCGTGCGTTTTGAGCCGCTTATCGCTTGCTCTTTGATATTGAAAAAAAAATATGTTCCACATTTTTTTTTATCGGGAGGAGGTGGTGATATGTTGCGTGATAAATTCTCGCAACATCGTTTTATTTCAATATCTGTTTTATAACGCAAGGGCAACAACTGCTTGAAATCTATAGTCACTTTTCTCGGTAAGCATTTGTCTTCTCGCGTTAGTATCGAATGCAGTTAACTTTTGAGCTGTGGTCATTTTTGCGCTGGACTGCGCATGACTTGTCTTGTTGTTTGGTCGATCGGTTTCCGCCCACCACTAGTGGGAGTGAGCGATTTGGAATGGCGAAGGAGATGCCTCGTTGAAGAGGGGATCTCCGCTATTTTTGTTCTGTCAGGGATGTGTAGTCCTCTTATGGATATTTCGTTTAGTCGAGATAATACCTCTAGTGTTTTCCCACATGTTGGGAGGCGTGATATTTCTGTGTATTTCATGAAAGCAAGGTAAATTGACTTTTTCATTAACTCTATCGATTTTGGGTCGTGAGCGATTTCGATTCATAGCCTGTCTCCGAAAGTCGTCGTCACGAGATGTTCTTTCCCAGCTCACATGTCGCTGCATTGTACTGCATCGGTTGATGCAGGTTCCAAGGACCATTACTTGCTACTTTGTTAAATGAACTAGGTTTAGAAAGCCTTTATTATCTAGAGGATATTCTTGAGGACATTATTTATACTTCGGCAGACGTGTCTGTCTTGCTGAAGTCAAACTAAGGAGAGTGAACTGATCTCATACATCTGGTTATCTCCTGGCTGTTATAGAAAAGGATGGAGTTGTTCACCTGACTACATTTACAGCACTATGAAATATAACATGCATCTGACTCATCATTGTAATGCTGTCTACCGTTTATTGCTGTATTGAATGTTGCTGTGATAATGACTGTTTGATGTGCCTACACATTTGCGTAACCATTTTGTCACTGTGGCGTCCACAATAAATAATGAAGAAAAACGTCAACGGCTGTTTCAAGACTCATTGACTTTATACGTCGTGAGTTTACTGACGTCCTATGTGGATTGCCCTGTTATTGTTGCATGAACATTGTTTTGACTGAACACATCTACACACTACACAAAACCAGACATGCGGATGCCATCCATCATCATATGGCATCACGCATCAATGATTATTATACAAACATTGGACATATTTCAGCTTAAGAACTTAGCCATGAAATGAAGGTTGGGCCAATGGCTTTTGTATGTTTACCGATCCTCATTGACGCGTTCAGTCAGTAGAGGATACGGCGATTAGGTACCAGAACAGTGAATGCTACCTTAGGTTGGATGTTATTTCACTACTACATGCATGTATCATCCACGATTCAAATAACCTATGAATGTACGTCAACATGTTCCCATGACTGTTTCCGTGCTGTCCAGTGTACGTGTCTTCATTAAACTATTGAAATGTCAGCGGCAGTTCAAGTCGTCATTGCATTACATGAGAGTGTGTGAGAGGTATTATCAAGTGGTCTGTTACACCGAACTACTACACCATTCGCGTTACTTGACACTCCCACTCAATGTCAATATGACAGGTTCATTCGATGATGCAGAGGTAACTGAAGAAGACTTTCTTCAGTGATGAACAGTGGCGAATACACAACAACACGAATACTCCACGTTTACTATACACAGTATACTCTACAGCTGTCCAGGTCTTGTTTGAGTTCAGCAATGATGTTTCTCACTGAACTTTCAAGGACGGTAATCATCGCCTGACAGCAGCGCTTCTCTGTTCCCTTTACTAGACTTCGCACTTCGGGGCTGTCTTGCTCCTTAGTGTACTCAATAGCTAGGAGCTGTTTGTGGATAGGCATTATTCTTTTAGTAACAGTGTCTTTGGTGCATGATGGGTGTGTCTCGTGTGCACTGGGCGAGTGATTTAGATCTGGATTATCTGTAGGTATATTTGTATTAAGGGTAGATGATGCTAGTTCCAGTGTACGTTTCGGAATATCATCATTTGAAAGGGAAACATTTTCGTTGGATTCCTCTCCAGTTTGCACAATTATTGGAGTGATGATAGGTAGAGGGGAGGATCTGATTGAAATGGGACAGGGGGGAGGACTGGTTTCAATGGTTAGCTGAGATTGTACGTTGGCAGGCGTGTCTCCTGTGATTGTTGGTGGAGAGGCAAGATCAGTTACAATCATGGTCTTATCTAGAGCTGATCTTTGGAGGTGACAAAATTCGACGTCTAGCCATGTCTGTACACACTCTGTCGCTCCTTGAACTAAAATTTTATTTCTGGTGTGATACAGATGTATTGTGAGGAGGTCGGTGCTTATTTTGTCCTCAACAATAGCATCTAGTTGATCGCTCCGAGTTTCAATAGAACAGTTTCGGTAGTACTCTAAGCAAGTGTGTTTGAAAATTTCGTAGTGTTGGCTGTTATGAAATTCAACAGAGCAACATTGACCATTGTTCGTTTGCTTGATGGTCAGATGAGGAGGGCTATTCCAAGCATTTAATTTTCTTTGTATTGCTTTTCCCCGGTTAAGAGAGTAACTCTTAGCTACTGTCGAAGGGCGTAATCGGCCATCTCGTGGTGGTTTTATTGTCCCTGAAACGACGCGTTTCTCCCCGCTCGCCATATTACATTACATGCTACAAGGCGGACAAGCCTTGTGATTTATCATAGTCTATTGTGTCCTAGTCACAGGGTCACAGTTACACTTTGGAATGTGTTACAAAAACTGAAGATAGTACTACGGTTAAAGTAATTCTCGATATATCGAAAAATGGTGGCACCACACGATGAACGCTTCTACCGTCATTCCATAAAGAGAAAAACACAATATTTACAAGTGAATTTAACACAATTACAGAATAAACAATTTCATTGTAAGTCCAAGCAAAACGCTGACACAGGGGTGTATAAACCATCCATATTAAATGTGAACAACTTAGAATAAAATGTCCAAATTGTAGAGCCAAATAAAAACACGTCCGCACTGTGAACAGAGAACCGGAAGAGAACTGGAGAAGGAAATAAAAATAATGAAGAAAATATGGAAAGAACGAGCTGATGGCACAGCACAGGGGGACTTGGCATGGGTTTGATGGAGGCCTATGATCTTTGGGGAGCTAACGGGTATTGGTTGATAAAGGTGTCAGTGGCAACATATTGTAGTAACTCCAGCGATAATGGAAGTAGCAGTAGTTCTAGTAGCTGTAATGTAGTTCTAGTAGCTGTAATGTAGTTTCCTAGGACCCCTAATGAGACAAAGTAAGAATAGAAGTAATGTTTCCAAAGGCATCGCAAGAGGCGACTGGCATGAGGTTGTGCATAAGGTAGGCAACCTCACCATGTAAAAAAGATTGCTACAGAAATCACCACAGCAAAAGCATGTGTTTCCTTGGTACAGGCTTCCTGTGATGGGACCAACTACAGTGGTGACCCCCATGCTTCTTATGGAGCTACAAGGATAACGATGATGAATGCCATGGTAGTGGCAGTGGTAACAGTAGTACTGAAAGGATTAGGGGTAATAGTATTAGCAGTCATTGTAGTTGTTGTAGTTGTAAATATAGCAGTAGCGGTTGTGAAGATACAGAAGTCGCCGTAACAGCTGTAGTAGTAGTTGTAGTAGTAGTTGTTGTAATAGTAGCTGTAATAGTAGTAGTAGTAGTAACAATGGTACAAACAATAGAACATATACATGCAACAATAATACCGTAGTACAAGTAGTAAATAATTACGATCATTGAATATACATACCAAGCTTCGTCTGTTTAATTCAAATGTTATCTCAGTGTTAACATACGGCTGTGAGAGTTGGAAAATAACAAAATCATTGGAGAACAAGCTGAATACATTCGAGAACAAATGTCTAAGAAAACTCATGAACATCAGTTGGAAAGAATTCAAGACTAATCGACAAATAAGAGAAGACTCTAGGCAGAAATATGTCTCCGACTATATAAGGAAAAGACGATGGTCATATATCGGTCATGTCCTACGAATGCAAAACAACAGAATACCACTACAGGCGCTCACTTGGGTTCCTGAGGGTAAGAGGAAAAAAGGAAGACCAAAAGTAACACTCAGAAGAACAATAATAAGAGAAGGAAGAACGTTGGGCCTAAATAATGTGCAAGAGCTAAGAGGAGTGGCGTCACAACGAACAACCTGGAGAGCACTGGTTTCTGCCTTATGCGCCGTGTTTGGTGCTTAAAGAATTTATTATTATTATTATTATTATTACAAGTAGTAGCTAGACAAAGAAAGAATATAATTGCTGCATCCTCAAGCTTGTCGTACACGGTGTGCATTGGACTGGCAGCCTCATTATGTAGAACACATTGGTACAGAACATAGTTGTACAGAACACACTGGTACAGAACACACTGGTACAGAACACACTGCTGATAGAACATATCAATGTTTGGTGCCAGATTTTTGCAAGGGGACAAGCTGCAGTGCCGGCTGCTTGCTCATTAAGAAGTGCAAAAAGACGATGAAATTAACTGTTGTTGTTATGTAGTAATATAGATGTAGTTTAATACTACAAACTAAGTGCAGTTACACGAAATAGCAAAAAGACAATGAAAATAGCAGTTGTTGTTATGTAGTAATATAGATGCAGTTTAATACTACAAACTAAGTGCAGTTATACGAAATAGCAAAAAGACAATGAAAATAGCAGTTGTTGTTGTGTAGTAATATAGATGTAGTTTAATACTACAAACTAAGTGCAATTACACGAAATAGCAAAAAGACAATGAAAATAGCAGTTGTTGTTATGTAGTAATATAGATGTAGTTTAATACTACAAACTAAGTGCAGTTATACGAAATAGCAAAAAGACAATGAAAATAGCAGTTGTTGTTATGTAGTAATATAGATGTAGTTTAATACTACAAAATAAGTGCAGTACAAGTAATAGCAAAAAAACGGAAGTAATGTTCATTCGAAAAACAGGATTTCTCCAAAATTCTCCATCAACAAACATGGGGCGGGTTGACATATATTAATAAATTTAAGTACCTTAATTACATCAGATGGAAAATGTAGTGGTGAAGAGCAGAATAGACCAGGTATTGCCAGCGTTCCATATAATGAAAAAGTATTTTATGCTACACTTCTTTGTCAAATGGAAGTAAGAAAGAGATCTTTATTGTTATAAGCGGAAGATTCTTGCACATACAAGCGAGTCCTGATGTGGAGAGCTGCGCACGGTGATTGAACGTTTTGGGTTTACCCGATGGAGTGTTGCTTCAATTATCGTCTCACAGTTCTACGTAAAACGGACACGGTTATTAGGGAGACGTTAGGTTACGGTCAGGATAGGGTTGAAACCCGACGTCCCAATGTGTGCATTTGATTATATAATTAAATACTGTAACCAATAAACAAGCAGTTATATGATTCTATGAACTTGCAGACACATGTATATTGGTTTAAACATTGAACTTTGATGATGGATTTTCAGTCCTAAGTATAGGTTATATTGCATCGGTGACTTCTTCTTGCCCGGCTGGTATGTGTCAGTTGGTTTGACACGGTGATGTGGGATGATTATAGTGCTATATCGGTAGGGTATGTAAATCAAGGATCAAGTGGGCATTACATATAACATAGTAGATGTCTGTATTGATGTATGCAAATTACTGTTGATCATCAATTTATGAAATATATATTGCACGGATCGTCCATCCTGTGTAGGGTGGTCCTTTGATGCTGAGAAAATTGTA
The DNA here is from genome assembly GCA_024509875.1 of Oreohelix idahoensis. Classification (NCBI taxonomy): domain Eukaryota; kingdom Metazoa; phylum Mollusca; class Gastropoda; order Stylommatophora; family Oreohelicidae; genus Oreohelix; species Oreohelix idahoensis. The sequence goes on from JAMPIV010016005.1 coordinate 25,031, forward strand.
CATACTGTTTTGTATGACAACAGTCACTTAAATTAGAAATTATCATTGGACGGGTTACATAACACCTGGATAATATGCAGACATGCAGCTTAGCCTCCCTGGACGCTCCAGTGATGTGACTCGACAGGAAAATGTTATGCGTGCTATAGACAGTTTAAAAAAAGTGTAAAGATCATGTCCTGACAGAATTCAGAGAGAAACGAAAGCTCATATCAGAAGGACGCAATCAAATTTCTTAGGCATGTTATGAGAAGACAAAAGCTGAAACATATTAAGACAGCATAAAAGATTCAATGAAGAAGATGTAGAGTACGACAGACAGAGAAGGCACTGAACGGTTTAATATCGTGGTTTGGAAAGAAGTCAAAGACATAATTGATAAATATTACTGAGGACGTGCAGTTGTGGAGTGGAATGATCACGGAAGCCAGCGTTTATCTTACTTTATGAAGAAGACATAATAACATAAGCAGCCACACTAGCTGTCGTATTAGTTCTGGTAATTGTTTTTTTAATAATATTAGTAGCAGTAGTAGCAGTTGTGGTTGTTAAAATATGAGCGGTAATAATCATCATCTCTGTTTTCGCGCCTTACTGATATTAGGCCACTACTGCAAATGGTTCCCTTACATGAAGCCTGCTCCAAAAACGCATTCTTTGAGAGCAGTGATTTTTTTTGCAAATGTTTTGTACGATGAGATTGCCAGCCCAATGCACATTCTCATGCCAGACGTCTTTTACGACATGCTTGATGGGGTAGCAGTCCTAGTATTTTACTATCCCCACAGAAACTTCCAGACATTAAATGAGACAGCAGTAGTAATAATAGTTAAAATAACAGTAAATGGGACTACAGTGTCACGGGTTGCCTTCCCTTGCTCAGCAATGATGGTCCAACAATGGCCAAAACCTACAATATCTAATGTGGGTCTTTAAAGGTATCTACCTTCGCACAAGATTACTCTTGGCAGAGATGCAGGTAGAAGGATGATGATGCTTTTACCTTGAGGGAGTGTTCACAAGATATTTTCAGAAGTCAAGAACAATGCTGAATGTGTCTTAGCAATGTTAACTTTTATCTTCCCGCGGAAGTTTTGTGAAGAGGTATTATATAATTTAATTTAGCTCGTACAAGCCTTCTATCCCCCCCCCCCCCCCCACTTAATTAATAACACAATTCTGTTTATTGGCTCTATATAAATATAGATTAAAGATACTGAATCCTGCATGTGCACTTCTCTCTGTAATAACTAAATAAACTATGAATTTGTAAAACAACATATAACAAATTTAATGATCAATAACGTATGAACAAATGTAAATAAATATGAGCTGGTGATTAATAAAATGTAGGTGTATTCCTAGAAAAGATGTCGGCTTTAGAAGCGTAATGTTGAAAAGAAAAAACAAAGTTTTTTCTGTAATTGGCCTGCTAGAAATGTCACTTAACTGCCAAAACGGTGAAGTGTTGATGCCGCAGTTTCCATTAATTCGTCTCTGTGCAAAGGGCACGTCTAAAGATCAGTACAAGAGGTAACATCTTCTGGTCAAGGCAGGTATCTTTACAACCCGTGGGGCGTAGGTTTCCAGAGTCGATGTTACTTTTTTCCAAAGTCTTTGTATGATCGTTTTTCGTATGTATGATCATTATTTGACTGAAATGCATGTTATATATATTTTATGGTCAAAGGGACAGAATCCGATATATCGATACTGCTATTTTTTATGAGTTTACCTCCTCTTGTATAGAGACACGTTCGGTCTATAATGTCTTGAACGAAGCGTGACCATATCTCCTTATTTGGTAGTATCAGTCAACTGTTGTAGATGTTTGAAACCTTTCTTAACGCTTCTGTTCATGTCCATAAAAGGCGCGACTGTGTAAGACTTTTATCTCGAATGTTCTTAGAATCGTCTTATTGTGAACAGCGACTCAGAGATTGTCACTCTGCGCATGTCTCGACTTGGTTGTCGTTTGTTGTTCCGCCCAGGTCGGGGAGTTGAGAAATGGACTGATTAGCGAGCGGACGCGACTGCGTCTTGTGATTCTCTGAGGGAAATACATTGTCTTTGTGAGTTAGTTAGCTAACTAGACTATTTCCCCGTATTATTCAAGCCTGCCTGGAGGCATATGTTCATGGTTGATTTTCCGAAATAAGGTAATTCCTCTTGTATCGAACTTTAGGCTATCATCTAGAGGTTCGTCATTTTGTCGCCTTTTTGCTCGCCTGTGTGATTCAAAATGGAGAGGTACTTTGACTAGGATTAAGTCACCGGTATCTTTATACCTGAACTAGTTATATATCTATGGGTCGCTCTAGACCAACAAGACTATTGTCTGTGTTCCAGGATTCGTTATATCAGAGATCACGTCCAAGTCAGATGGTTAGACTTAGGAAGGTTATAAAGGTCGAGCTGACCTGTAATCCATGTATGCTACTCACGTGCAGACAGTAAACGGACGTATTGTATACATCTGATCTGCTAGCATCAGGAAGGAATAATTATTATTGTCTATGAACATTAAGGATCTGCAGCGGACCACGGTTGCAGAAGTTATATGTATTATTTATCAAGCTTCGCTATGATATTTGTTTTCCATACAACTATTGAGTATTGACTTCTACATGACTGTCAGTTAACATGAGTTTGAATGCTGCATTCGTTATACTATGCTGATGATAACATAAGTATCATGACTGTTTTGTGGCGTGCAATAAATGGTAAAAACCTAAAGCGAAGTTACCATTTTTATGACTCTACACGTCATGTTGCCTGTGGTGTACCCTGTGAACTGTTCTACTGCAACACACACAGCAACAATCTAAACCAGATAAGACACCCACATCTTGCATTGTAATACCTGGTGTCGATAGAGGTGGTAGTTTGACGGCATCCTAATTCCACCCTTATCAATTCATGGTGGCCAATAGTTGGTTTATTCTGGTACCAACTCTCAAGGGGGTCAACAAACCCAGACATCATCAGCAGACTACAAGACAACATTGCAGTTGCTATTCATCACCTTTGATGAAATTTTTTTGAAAGACGCAGCAGTACTGACAGTTGTTGATATTTTGAAACTACCCGGCGCTGCTCGGCGGTATTGAAGTTTGTCTACAAATAGAAGGACAAGTACCGAGCGAATGGATTTCCTGATCTGTTGAGAAGAAGGACAAGTGCCGTAACAACTGTTCCGGTCTCAGAATTACTGTTGCAGATTCAGAAGGTCAAGTTCAGAAGCTGTTTCCTGTCAGAAGCTGTTTCCTGTTAGAAGCTCATTTCCTTCGTCATGGCAGTTTACGAGAGCAGATATGGATCAACGTTGGATCATTGTCCTAAGAATGCTGATCACATCCTGTTCTGACCTGTGCTGACGTTGTGGATACATAGAAGTTAAGTGGCCTGTTTTGTTTGTGAACTGTGCCCTTATGTTCTAACTGAGCCTTCTGTCTATCACATTTTTCGCACTCTTTTATATGTTTACATGTTATATGTTATTTGGATTTGTATTTATATGTTTATATTTCTGCGGGTTTTCTCGGTTGGGCGGTGTCTTTCAGTAGATGATACCACGTCACAGAGGTTCTACTGTTAGCGTTTTCGTTAGGGACTGTGCGAATTTCCTATTGTGAAATTTGCTAGCGACAATCGTTGCTATATCTGTTTAGTTGTGACGAGTTGTGCTTTATTTTCGTTTTTTTTGTATATTTTTTTTTTTTGTTTTTCTCTTTCTTTCTGTTTTTTTAGTTTCGATTTCAATTGTTTGTATTTGTAGGTCTCCTCTTTTCTATTATTCAGTTCTTCACGTAAATTTTTGTGTATATACTGTAGCGTCATTTGTTTGTCATATCTTCGCATTCTGTCATCATATTCTTTTTAGTTTCGCTGTTTATTTATTTGACTTATGCGAATGTTTTCGTATTGTTTGATCTTTGTTATTGTTTACATTGACTCTGATCTTTGTTATTGTTTACATTGACGTTGATCTTTGTTATTGTTTACATTGACTCTGATCTTTGTTATTGTTTACATTGACTTTGATCTTTGTTTTGTTTACATTGTTGGTACTTTGTTATTGTTTACATTGTCTTGTTATTGTTTGCATAGTTCTTGCATAGTTAGCTTTCACTATTGTTACATATATGCTCATGCACTATTGATCTATAGTGCACTTATCATAACTAGCTGGTGGTTTTTTTCCTTATGCACTATTGTAGTGCAGTTATGATAAATAACTGATGGTTATGCACTGATTTGGGTAGTGCACTGATAATTAAGAGGTGACTTGTGATATTATTGTACAACTGATAATACAAATTGGTGTCAAGTCTTGTTTCCCACAGAGATTGGAGTGAACATAGTAATTATACAAGCACTTTATTAAGTCTTGTTGCTATTAAGATTGAAATAAGATAATTAATTATTTCAGGTTCTGTACTCACATTTTAGACATCATGTCTACATTTGAGTACTTTATTGAGCAGGGTAAAGCCCTTGGGAAGACAGGTGATAAATTAGAAGAATTTGCGACTGTTCAATATGCCAAGGCATTGAAGTCGGAGGAAAAGAAAATGAAAGAACTAACTGAACAAAAGAGAATAGATGCTGAAAATTTAAAACTGCAGATGCAGGTAGATGAAAAGAGATTACAAATGGAAATGGAAAAAACAAAAAAGAGAAGCAGAATCTCAGGAGAAGAGACTTCAGGCTGAGCTTGAAAATAAGAGACTTGAAAAAGAAGCTGAAAATAAGAGACTTGAAAAAGAAGCTGAAAATAAGAGACTGAAAAAGAAGCTGAAAATAAGAGACTTGAAATAGAGGCTGAAAATAAAAGATTAGAAAAACAGGCTGAGGCTGAGCTGAAGAAAGAAGGTTACAAAGAGAGTCTGATGAGAGAAAAGCAAAAATGGAACATGAAGAAAAACTCTTAGCTTTGGAGTTAGAAAAGTTGAAATTATCTAGTAATGCTAATGATGCTAATAAGGTATCATCTGCTAATAAGTCTAATGCTGTTGATTTCAAGCTTAATTTACCAGCATTCAATGCTTCAATTGATGATATAACATTTTATCTAGATAGATTTGAAAGTGCATGTAAGGTGCATAATATAGATAAAACATTATATGTTTATCATCTGTCCAAGATACTTAGAGGTGATGCTTTGACTTTGTTGGGTATGGTAGATGTGCCTGACAAGAACAACTATGAGGTTGTCAGGGCGGCATTGTTAAAGAAGTACCAACTTAACGAAGACGGATATCGTCTTAAATTTAAAAACATGTTACCAGAAACTGGAGTTGAATTCTCAGAATTCATCTCAGGCATACGTCTTACTTTTTTTACGATGGGTTGAGCTTTCTAAGACAGAAAGTACATTTGAAGCCCTCATGGACTTACTTCTTAGAGACAAGGTTATGTCTTCTGTTAATGAAGCTTTTCTTTCTTTTCTTCATGAGCGTAAGCCTAAAAATATAAAAGAAATGGAAGAATACTGTAGCCAGTATGTTACTGCACATCCTCACATAACCATTAGCAACTCTAAGGTAAAAGAAGGTCTGCCAGTTGCTTCGGCAGCACCTTATGGCCCGAATTTTATGCGTAAATTTCAGGGTAGCCAGCAAAATTTCAATAAAAAGAGTAACCGTAATTATGCCCAGAACCATGGTAATCAATTTCAGGGAGATTCTTCTTCCCAGAACTGGAGACAACCTAATATTACACGGTATTCTACTCCCGGTAACTTTAGAAATTTTCATAAAGGTAATCGGTATAGAGGAAAATATTTTTTGCAGAGACCTCAATACCAAGATAATAGAGGTTCTCAACAGCATAGAGATGGTAATGACAGTTATGGAAACTGGAACGCAAACCAGGATAAAAATTACAGTAGGGACTTTAATGATAATTGCAGAGGCAATAATGGTCGCGGTAGATCGCAACAGAAGAGAAAAAGATATCAACAGACAAACTCTGTTCAACAAGAATCTCAGGGAGCAGATAAACAGGTTAATAATGATAAAGACCATAATGCTATCGGATGCTCATCTTTTGACTTTGGTAGGGCAAATAAATGTATCCAATGCAGTACTTTATTTGATCCGAAAACCATTAGTACTCTAAGCTGTGGTCATCCTTTGCCCGCTCTTCCTGCTAATGTTGCTCATGATGGGAGAGGTTCTCTTATATTACATAAGGGGCTTGTAAATAGTAATCCAGTCTCGGTGTTGTTTGATTCTGGATGTACTACTGTCGGGGTTAGGCAATCTCTTGTAGATCCATTCTGTGCTACAGGAAAGGTCATCAAATGTGTCACATTTGGTGGCACGTTGGAAAAATATCCTACTGCCATAATACATATTGCTACTCCTTTCTTCACGGGAGAGGTCCACGCGTGTCTACTTCCAAACCCTATTGCGGACCTTATTATTGGTCGTATTCACGGAGTTAGGGAATGTACCCCACAGCAGATTGCTGTTTGGGAAGAGCAAAACATTGAAGCTACCAATACGGTGGTCACAAGAGCACATGCTCTGGATCCACCTCAAACTTCATTAACTAATAATGATGAAGTAAATGAACAAAATAGTCACTTGACTATTACACGTGACTCATTTATCAAATTGCAAGAAGAAGATCCGTCGTTACAAAAATTCTTCATTCTAGCAAAAAAAGGTGATCCTAATCAAAATACTAATAGAAAATCTTGGATTTCTATGAAGAACGGCGTACTTGTACGTATGGTACAAGACTCGACTACATCCACTCATTCACAAATTCTTGTGCCTAAGAGCATGAGGGTGCAAATATTGCAACATGCTCATGACTCGCAATGTGCTGGACATATGGGTTTTTCCCGTACAAAGTCGAGAGTTCTTGCGGCTTTCTTTTGGCCATTTGTGAGCAAGGACATACGAATGTACTGTCGCTCTTGCAAAGTATGTCAGGAGGTCAAATCTAAAGGACCACGACATGCTGCGCCTATTCAGGCTGCTGACATTCCAATTCGCCCTTTTCAAAAAATGGCAATAGATATTATCGGTCCTTTTAGAATTAAGTCGGCTAGAGGGCATCAATTTATTCTTACATGTGTCGATATGTGCACACGTTGGCCAGAGGCAATACCTCTCAAGAGCATCTCAACTGCTGATATCGCAGACGCTCTTTGGCTGATATTTTCTCGCTTGGGTTTTCCCGGAGAAATATTGTCAGACCATGGCACTCAACTGATATCAGACACTATGTCACAGGTAATGTCTATGCTACATATAAAAAGGTCTCTCAGCAGTATCTATCACCCAATGTCTAATGGGTTGGTCGAACGTTTAAATAGGACTCTAAAAACTTTACTGGGTAAAATAACTGAGGATCATCCTCAGGATTGGGACAGGGTCTTACCCGCGGCTCTCTTTGCGTATAGAGAGGTCCCCAATGAACATACGGGGTTTTCCCCTTTTGAACTTGTCTTTGGCGCGCAACCGCGCGGCCCTATGTCTTTACTTCACGATCTAATCACTGCCGATAATATTAGCGATGAGACTCAGTCTTCTTATGAGTACGTCATTGCTCTTAGGAAAAAAATCATTGAGGCATGCAGACTAGCAACTTCGTCTTCCGAATTTGCTAAAGAAAAGGCAAGGCAGTTTGCGAATAAGAATAGATGTCTACGACAACTTTGTCCAGGTGACAAAGCTCTCGTTCTACTTCCTTCAAGGGAGAACAGACTTCTAATTGCATGGAAAGGTCCATATGCAATAGTCTCCAAAATTTCTGATGTCGACTATGTTGTCGATATTGATGGAAAGCATAAAACTTTCCACATAAATATGCTCACGGAATTTCATGAAAGACCAGACTATTTGCAGCCTATTTTCCAGGCAACGGACAATTCTCAAGTACCTCATGGTCAATACTCATCGCTGTCAGTTATACAGGATGAGGAAACTACTTTTTCTGATGTCAATCTTCCTCTTTCTATGGTCCCACTTTATTCTACGGAATCTTGGAAAAACGTGACCGTTTCTCCAAATCTTTCCGCTGAGGAACATCGACAAGTTTCTTCGATGTTGCAAACATTTCAGGATGTTCTTACAGACATCCCGGGACACACACATGTCATTGAACATGACATTGTGCTAACTGATCATAATCCTATCAGAGTCAGACCCTATCCAATACCTATCCATTTCCAGTCTCAAGTCGAGAAAGAATTGGATGAAATGATACGTTTGGAAATCATTGAACCATCCACTTCAGCATACTCTTCGTCTATGGTTATTGTTCGAAAGAAGGATAATAACATTCGCATTTGCGTAGATTATCGCAAATTGAACCAAGTTACGAAGTTCGACGCTGAACCTATGCCTTCATTAGAAGAGCTACTCAATAAACTTTCTAATTCTAGATTCTTTACCAAACTAGATTTGTCTAAAGGTTATTGGCAAGTCCCGCTAACTGAACGTGCCAAACCTTTTACAGCTTTTTCTACACCTAGGGGTTTATTCCAATGGAATTTCATGCCTTTTGGTCTTATGAACGCCCCTGCTACATTCGTACGCATGATGCGCCGAATTCTCGCATATCGTACAGATGTCATAGCATATCTAGATGATATCTGTCTATTCAGTGATTCCTGGGAAGATCACTATTTGGGTTTATACGAATTACTGTCTACTCTTCGCGAGTATAACTTGACTGCAAAACCCTCTAAAGCCTTTATAGGATTTAGTGAGATTTCTTTCCTAGGTCATCGTGTTGGTCATGGTCTTTTAAAGACAGAGGACCACAATGTTTCAAAAATACTTAACATTTCGGTCCCTAAGACAAAGAAACAAGTAAGGAGTCTATTAGGTTTGATCCAATTCTACGGACGATTCATTCCGAATCTGTCCTCCATTATGGCACCGCTTTCTACTTTATTGAAGAAAGGGTCGCCTAATTTGATCCGCTGGTCAAAAGAATGTCAATCCTCATTGGACCAGGTTAAAGACCTATTTTCATCTCCACCTATTCTTAGGTTACCTACTATTGAGAAGACTTTTGTTCTTCGAAGTGACGCCTCGTCAACTGGGATTGGGGCAGCACTAATGCAGGAGTATTCTGATACTCTGCATCCGGTGATGTATATCTCTAGGAAATTAAATGCTGCAGAAAAGAATTACTCGGTTTTAGACCGTGAGTTATTGGCTATGGTATGGTCTATTCTGAAGTTACAAAGATTTCTTCTAGGCGCACATTTCATTGTGGAAACCGACCAGAAAGCGCTTACTGCTATTCAGAGCAAAAACTTGAAGAGCTCGAGGTCCACTCGTTATGCCATAGCTCTTCAACCATTTCATTTCTCGGTTCGAGCTATCCGTGGTTCGGATAATGTAATGGCGGACATTCTGTCCAGATGCCCACACGATTCCACATGATTCTTCTGTCATATATATATTTCCTGATATACAGTCCAATGTTATAATGACATGTTGGTAGATTTTTTTTTTTCTCACTTTTTTGAGGGGGAATTTATAACATTGTTCCATGTAATTATCTAAGAAGGCTTAGTTAGTGATATACGGGCCAAAAGATCACTCGGCCACATTTAAATAAATTATTTTCAGGATTGTATTGAGAGATTTACCAGTTGTCTTTAAGATTTGTGTTATTGATATTTTCGCAGCACATCATTGAAGATGCGAGATTGTGTCCATTGTGGAACTTTGAGTATATCAAGTCCTGTCCTAGATTGGGAGCGGATGATGTCCACATCTTCTTCTATTGAATGTTTTATGTCAACGAAGATCAACACATGTATTACTTATTAGTTACTGATGCATTACATAATGTAATAAAATAGTGCGGTATATTAATATATTACACCGCTATTTGCAACACATTGTATGATATCATAATAATATATTTGATTTCATATATTGGTATGAGAATAATTTGACTTTTATTATGATGTTGCCAGCATTGTGGTTTGTGTTGGTGGCACCTTCCTGGGATATATACGCGTATACTTAGATAAATTTTTCTCTAAGGACCTGGGATATGATCTCAGTTTTGCTCCAAGTGTTGAGCTATTTTGTTAGGTATATCCGCGCATCATACGTGCGTTAGGAGCCTAGATTTTTCCGGCTCCAGGATTTAAAAAAAAAAAATGTTTCATTTTTTTTTTTTTTCCCGGGAGGGTGCGGTAATGTTACGCACAAATAATTACTTTTTTCCAAAGTCTTTGTATGATCGTTTTTCGTATGTATGATCATTATTTGACTGAAATGCATGTTATATATATTTTATGGTCAAAGGGACAGAATCCGATATATCGATACTGCTATTTTTTATGAGTTTACCTCCTCTTGTATAGAGACACGTTCGGTCTATAATGTCTTGAACGAAGCGTGACCATATCTCCTTATTTGGTAGTATCAGTCAACTGTTGTAGATGTTTGAAACCTTTCTTAACGCTTCTGTTCATGTCCATAAAAGGCGCGACTGTGTAAGACTTTTATCTCGAATGTTCTTAGAATCGTCTTATTGTGAACAGCGACTCAGAGATTGTCACTCTGCGCATGTCTCGACTTGGTTGTCGTTTGTTGTTCCGCCCAGGTCGGGGAGTTGAGAAATGGACTGATTAGCGAGCGGACGCGACTGCGTCTTGTGATTCTCTGAGGGAAATACATTGTCTTTGTGAGTTAGTTAGCTAACTAGACTATTTCCCCGTATTATTCAAGCCTGCCTGGAGGCATATGTTCATGGTTGATTTTCCGAAATAAGGTAATTCCTCTTGTATCGAACTTTAGGCTATCATCTAGAGGTTCGTCATTTTGTCGCCTTTTTGCTCGCCTGTGTGATTCAAAATGGAGAGGTACTTTGACTAGGATTAAGTCACCGGTATCTTTATACCTGAACTAGTTATATATCTATGGGTCGCTCTAGACCAACAAGACTATTGTCTGTGTTCCAGGATTCGTTATATCAGAGATCACGTCCAAGTCAGATGGTTAGACTTAGGAAGGTTATAAAGGTCGAGCTGACCTGTAATCCATGTATGCTACTCACGTGCAGACAGTAAACGGACGTATTGTATACATCTGATCTGCTAGCATCAGGAAGGAATAATTATTATTGTCTATGAACATTAAGGATCTGCAGCGGACCACGGTTGCAGAAGTTATATGTATTATTTATCAAGCTTCGCTATGATATTTGTTTTCCATACAACTATTGAGTATTGACTTCTACATGACTGTCAGTTAACATGAGTTTGAATGCTGCATTCGTTATACTATGCTGATGATAACATAAGTATCATGACTGTTTTGTGGCGTGCAATAAATGGTATAAACCTAAAGCGAAGTTACCATTTTATGACTCTACACGTCATGTTGCCTGTGGTGTACCCTGTGAACTGTTCTACTGCAACACACACAGCAACAATCTAAACCAGATAAGACACCCACATCTTGCATTGTAATACCTGGTGTCGATAGAGGTGGTAGTTTGACGGCATCCTAATTCCACCCTTATCAGTCGATCACAAGCTTCGAATCATAGAATAGTAGTACAACTGGTATCGTAGAGTTGCAAATCAAAAGGTCTCTTCGAATCGTACCACAAACCCAAATTAGTTGGGAAAATGCAAGTCTGGAAAGAAGAGAGGGATGATCATAAGCAGCACGAAAACAAAAATCATGCTGATATCACGAGAGGAAAGATGACATCAAATTAAGCTGTAGCAGGTCGACCACTTTAAATACCTTGGAGCTGTCATAGGCCGGAAATGAGGCATCACAGAAGAGTTGGCTACCAGAAGAGCAGCAGCTGTGAGACTTTTTCAAGCCATAGATCGAGGATTCCTCAGCAAAAGAGAAGTTGGTAAGAAGACGAAGATGGCTGTATACCGCTCCACCTATGTCCCAGTTTTGACGTATGGATGCGAGTCATTGGCAATGACTACAACCCACAAAAGCCAGATCCAAGCCTCAGAAATGAGGTATCTGAGGAAGGTGGTTGAAGTAACAAGAAGAGACATGGTCTGCAATCAGACGATACATCAAGGCCTAAAAACCCAACCCATGCAGACCCAAGTTGAACAGTCCCAACTGAGATGGTCTGGCCATGTCTGCAGAATGGGAGAAGATCGACTACCACGGAAAGCATGGAAAACTAAGAGCCAGGGATCCAGACCTCCAGGACGACACAAAGTCAGCTAGGAGGACAACATTAGACAATCTTTGAAGGACTGAGGACTAGAATGGATCCAGGCCAGGAGGAAGACAACCAATAGAATAGTGTGGCGCTCTCTCTTACAAACCTCTACACTTCACGGTAGAAGATGAACGACTAAGTAAGTAAGCATGGAGGCATATCTGGAGTCATCCTTATATGACCACCAGCTATGCACAATGCTACAGTTTTTGTACTTAGAAGTTAACCTATATCTGTTCGGCTAGTTACATTCTCATTGACTCTTGAATTCATCCACACACTTCCAAGGATTTCCCCTGTGGAGAATCTTGTTGAGAACCCAGCATTGCACACTAAGCTTGGAGAAGTCACTTGAGCCCGAGGCATAATTTTTTTGGTTTTGACGAGGTTGAATGCATGCAAAAGGATCTCAATGTGAACCCAGTGATAGGCAGGAGAAGCTGAGACGTGGCTTTGTACAGGATGTGACAATTTCTTGGGACAGCCCAGAACTAGAGTACAATATTTTAGCTCTGCATAGTTGGAGTGTCCCCTTGGATGGCGGGGAATGCACAGTATGCCACATACTTCTTACTTCTAGCTTGGGACTAGATGTGACGATCCTTTAAATGCAATCCAAGCTGGAGAAACTGGAGCTCATGACTTCAACTCAAGACGCTTTGGAATGGCAGAAAAGCCACAGCAAAAGCATAGATCTACAGTGTAGATAATACCAAGGAGTCTTCACTTAGATAACCTTTTAATTACGATGTTTAACCTTGCCTGCAGATAGTGTCATCGCTAATTTGTCTAACTAGACGGGTTTCTCTGTAATAATTACACAGACAATGTCTGGACGAAAGTGGGTTAAGCAATTATCACTTGTACATTCCTGGTCCCCAGAAGGATAAGCTACAACATATGGCAGACAACAACTGTTCTTCCTTTTGTATTCCCCGCCACAGTGTCTGAACACTTTTGTAGCGAATAATGCCCTAGACGATCGTTTTCACGGTTACCGTAGGAAGTCAATTTGGTTTAACAACTTAAGCGATTATAATTAATCCTTAAGGATGGTCCGTTAGCCGTGAAATAACACTATCGCAGTTTGAACAGAAGCCAACAAATCTCATGCGCGGCGATGGGACAGGTTTTTGGGCGTAAAATGAAGAAATAAATGGATAGTTGCAAAGAGAGAGAAAATGAGAAAAGGCGAACGATCAATTATGTGACAAGCAGTAGTAAAAATATTTACAATAACAGTAAATGGGACAGCAGTAGTAAAAATATTTACAATAGAAGTAAATGGGACAGCAGTAGTAAAATAGTTATAATGACAGTAAATTGGACAACAGTAGTAAAATAGTTATAATAACAGTAAATGGGACATCAGTAGTAAAATATTTACAATAACAGTAAATGGGACAGCAGTAGTAAAAATATTTACAATGACAGTAAATGGGACGGCAGTAGTAAAATAGTTATAATGACAGTAAATTGGACAGCAGGAGTAAAATAGTTATAATAACAGTAAATGGGACATCAGTAGTAAAATAATTACATTAAGAGTAAATGGGACAGCAGTGGTAAAAATAGTTAAAATAACAGTACCATCCGTTACAATTGTATTGGTAGGAATAGATTGTTTACAGGTCGTTAGTATTACTGAAAAAATTGAGAAGGAAAAATAACTCTGATTTATGTCAATAAAAAGTCGTTTGAGAAAGGCTGATCATAAAATATAAATCAGATCTCTACAGCGCAATGTTATACTCAAAGAAGCCATACATAATTTGTGCTAGAACAATACTTCCTGTTTCAGAATCGAGTTCAAGCCATCAGATTGCTTCAAAATAGAAAATAAACTGCGCCAAGTGTACTCCACCTCCTAGATTAGTTAGCAGCTAAGCTAAACATACACACACCCATACAAACACTCATTTACACACAAGAAGATGTCCAGTTGATGACAAAGGAATCCAGATAAATGGTCTATATGTCAACATATTAAAGCCAACTATGACTCATTGTATTTACTAGTAATGGAGAAAACAAAATTAATTAATAAATTGTGTTTTTGATAGCTGGTATTTTACACAAGCACCCATTCATGAATGTATGTAATTTTGTTGTTGTTGTTGTTTTTTTTTTTGTTGCTCTCCATGTTTCAGAGCCATACAATTTGACTGACGACATTTGAGTTGAAGATTCTTATTTTTGTGTTGGACTTGATTTCTCTTGACGAATGATCCTCTTGCATTTTGTATTCTTATTTTGATATCAGTGTCTGTCCATCCAACTTTGTCTTTATTGCTGCCTACATGTGTGGAAGATTCTACATTATGTAGTGATCTTTCCTCAAGTTTGACCTTGTTACAATTTCTTGCATTTATTCTCACTATCTATGTCTTTTCCCTGTGTATTTTCAGATCCACTCTTCAGATCACACTTTACGCATTTGAATTTCTTTTCCGCTTTCTTTATGTACGGTGTTCATCGGTCCCGTAACTGAAGAAACCCTGTGTGGCCATAACCAATGACGACTTTTTTCTTGTCGTTCGTAATCTCGTAATATTTTCACTTTACATATTTTTTTTCATATTGTCACAGATTATGAGGCAAATCCCCATGAGAGAATGCATGACATATATATATATATATATATATATATATATATATATATATATATATATATATATATATATATATATATATATATATATATATATATATATATATATATATATATATATATATATATATATATATATATATATATATATATATATATATATGTGTGTGTGTGTGTATCTGTGTATGTGTATCTCTTTAGTACCTTACAGCTCCACAAGAAGCACCAACCTTCAAGAAATTTATGGCAAGTACTCAGGTCCTGTGCCATCCGATCACGGTCTTTCCATGATTTCTTAATCCCTTTTTTGCTATCTCTAGTTTTCCTTTTCCGTTTGTTTTTCGTCTCTCTCTGCCTCTCTTACCATCTTAAGTTGGAAATGTTTGGTCAATATAATTGGTTGATATACGTTTGCTGTTTTTCTGTTTGAATTCATTTACAACTTATGAAATGGCTAAAACAACTATAAAAGCCATAATCAAGTTGTCCCATACGTCTGGAGCTTGAGACCCCAATTATAATGTTGCATGTCGTCTAGAGGTTTTAAGTATTCTTGTAATCGTAGTAGTCAAACATGGCCAAGTAACATTTTATAAATGAGTCCAGAGAACTAATGGTGTGCGATTTATTCCAACATTTCCCACTTGAACAATTGAGGATCCATCTGTGAGACGTTGACACATTAAATCCATAGGGTCATATACACGGCGCCAACGGTATAGGTATGTCCGTTAAACTCTCCATCTAACGTCTGGTTATAATCTCTAATAATATATCACAGTCCATGTATTAATGGATAATAATGAATGTTCATTCAATTTAATCCGTGAGGTATCACTGGAGACAAATAATCAACTTCATAAGGACAGCTAGGATCCACACTTATTTAATATCCAGATATTTAGACCTTGGAACACAGTCTAAAACACGACCATGCCGGTCGGCTACACAGCTAATATCTCGTAAAACTCAGGCGTAGTGACGCGCCTAGGAACATCCTTTTAAGCAAAAAGAGCCACAACATTATAACCCCGATTCTAATGAAAATCATCAGTTTTCTGAAGAAATATAGGTCAAATACTCCAGGCATGGAATATTGTACCTACACTCAAATTTATAAGACACGAATGTAGATTCGGTCAACTATAGTAACAGTAATGTTCACCAATTACTGGATAATAAATAGCTTTATCAAGCAATAATTAAATGTCAAGCGATCGGCATAGTTTCTAATAATTAATGATTCAACATAGAAGAATGTTCATATGTCCAGGAAAATTTAGCAATGAAATGGCCATTACTGTCATTAATGTTCGTCAGACATGATAATAAAATCTTGTTTAGGCATAAACTCAGTCACTTGGAACATCAAGATAATACATATAACTCAGTCACTTGGAACATCAAGATAATACATATAACTCAGTCACTTGGAACATCAAGATAATACATATAACTCAGTCACTTGGAACATCAAGATAATACATTGGCCATGCCGGTCGGCTACGCAACAAATATCTCCTTCCCGTTGCCGTAAGCGACAACTTACATCATAAAACTCACGCGTAACGATGTGTCACGAGGTGGTTTTAGCGGTTGTCTGAGGTCAGACAAGATTGACGGAGATACTTATTGTAGATAGAGTCCCGAATGTGATTAGAGAGTGAAATATGACCTTCATGAGAGGAGAAGATATGGCTATGCATCAAATCTCTTCTTTCCCACACCTTCTCAACAATCTTTAAATGTCATGCATTCACTCTTCTTCTCCGAAATATACTACTTATATCAGTAAGGACAGAACAGGTTAACATTTAAGTGACAGGGGAAATAGAAAGTAAATTTTAACCGCTAAGTACACACAAACACACACACGATGCATGACGCGTTAGACTTAGTTACGCCAGTCTTATGTGTGGCTTTCGAGCCTTATGGCAGTGTTTTAAAATGTATGGCGTGGCCACTAAAGTGTGATAGTGTATAACTATACATTATTTTACGGTATTGTAGAACTGGTAAAGTATAAAGAAATAATGTATAAGGACCATTGATTCCGAAGATATAAGTCGGTAATATTAACCGCAATCATTTATTATTAACGTAAGTCGTGAAATGCGAAACGCAGTTAGGATATGTAAGGCTGATAGAGCCTGGCTATGGATGCCAAAGTAAATTAATAATATGTCAGAGTTCCTGAGATGTATATTAGGCAGTGTACCTAATAGAACTATTAGCAGAATGATTAATTCTTTACCAATATAATAAGTATACCAAACATTTGGTGAAAAGACATTAATGATATTTATTATGGTAAATAACAGACGTGTGATGTCTGAGGAAACTGAACTCTAACTGTGCTATATTAGGTGTTCTTTAATGTGAAACATATATTATTGTTGATAAATCATGATGAATGAGTATTAAAGTATTGTAGCCGTCTAAGCGAGAGTTATTCACTGAAATCGTTTGAAAAGTTCCAGTTCTGTTATATGAATAATGACCGTTGACCTTCAAGGTACGGTTCAGAAGAATAAAGGCTCTGTCACGCTAATAAGAAATGAAAAGAAATAATATAACACTATCAGATACAATACATGCATAGTTTAATGCATGAACATTGATATTCAGACAACACTATCAAAGAAATTTATAAAACGAATCCAATGTTGTGGCAGAAATCGATACTTATGTAACACAGATGCGATGAATAAACATGGCCCGAAACAAACTACAATATCAGCCCGCTCAAACAAAGAAAGCCCGCAACATATATACACATCTTCCGTTGGAAAATCGCCGATTTTAGATAGACTGAGTCCAACAACTACAACCAGTCTATCTTGCGTTAGAAGCTTCCAGTGACATGAAGTTCCCTTTCGTTGCTGCTGTCGATTTAATTAAGTTGTGGATATCTTAAGTCGGTAATATTAACCGCAATCATTTATTATTAACGTAAGTCGTGAAATTCGAAACGCAGTTAGGATATGTAAGGCTGATAGAGCCTGGCTATGGATGCCGAAGTAAATTAATAATATGTCAGAGTTCCTGAGAAGTATATTAGGCAGTGTACCTAATAGAACTATTAGCAGAATGATTAATTCTGTATCAATATAATAAGTATACCAAACATTTGGTGAAAAGACATTAATGATATTTATTACGGTGAGGACAGCAAACCATAAGTCAGAAGAGTTCAGAACCACCACTGGTGTAAGACAAGGTGATATCCTATCACCTTACCTCTTCATACTTCTAATGGACGATGTCATCAAGGCATGTAAGGAGAAAACGAGAAAGTATTCAGTGGGGTACTGGAAGATGAGACAGGTCTATATTTCGGAGCTGGCATTTGCTGATGATGTTGCCCTGATTGCTAAATTAGAGGCACATCTCCAATCCAACCTGCAAGTCTGGAAGGAAGAGCTGGAGAAGAGAGGGATGGTCATAAGCAGCTCTAAAACAAAATCCATGGTGATATCACGAGAAGAAAGACGACATCAGATTAAGCTGGGAGAACAGGTCCTGGAGCAGGTCGACCACTTTAAATACCTCGGAGCTATTATAGACCGAAAGGGAGGCATCAAAGAAGAGTTGGCCATTCGAAAAGCAGCAGCTGTGAGACTTTTTCAGGCCATAAATCGAGGATTCCTCAGCAAGAGAGAGGTTGGTAAGAAAACGAAGATGGCTGTATACCGCTCCACCTATGTCCCAGTCTTGACATAATGATGCGAGTCATGGGCAATGACTACAACACATAAAAGCCAGATCCAAACCTCAGAAATGAGGTATCTGAGGAAGGTGGTTGAAGCATCAAGAAGAGACATGGTACGCAACCAGACGATACGTGAAGGCCTTAAATCCTACCCCCTGCAGACCCAAGTAGAACAGTCCTAATTAAGATGGTTTGGCCATGTCTGCAGAATGGGAGAAGATCGGATACCACGACAAGCATGGGAAAAAAAGAGCCAAGGATCCAGACCCCGAGGACGACCCAGAGTCCGCTGGGAGGACAACATTAGACAATCTTTGAAGGACCGAGAACTAGAATGGAACAAGGCCAGGAGGAAGACAGCCGATAGGATAGTCTGGCGCTCTCTCTTCCAAACCTCTACACCTCGCGGTAGAAGGGGAACGACTAAGTAAGTATTACGGTAAATAACAGACATACGATGTCTGTGGAAACTGAACTCTAAGTGTGCTATATTAGGTGTTCTTTAACGTGAAACATATATTATTGTTGATAAATCATGATGAAACGATGGATGAGTATTAAAGTATTGTAGTCGTCTAAGCGAGACTTATTCACTGAAATCGTTTGAAAAGTTCCAGTTCTGTTATATGAAAAATGACCGTTGACCTCCAAGGTACGGTACTTCTTCTTCTTCTTCCGTCCTTAGCCAACGACCGGCAAAGCAGTCAGTGGCCATTACGCCTAGTGGCGTCTTAAGGGCAACAGCGAATAGATTTTCTTTGCCGCTGTTCCCATCACGCCTAATGGCGTCTTTAGGGCAACGACAAATCAATCCGTTTGTTGTTGTTTCCGTAATCAAAGTGACTGGCAAACGGGTGATCAGCCCGTTGGGCAGAAGGTACGGTACAGAAGAATACAAACTCTGTCACGCTAATAAGAAATAAAATGAAATAATATAACACTATCAGATAAAATACATGCGAAGTTTATTGCATGAACATTGATATTCAGACAACACTATCAAAGAAATTTATAAAACGAAACCAGTGTTGTGGCAGATATCGATACTTATGTAACACAGATGCGATGAATAAACATGGCCTGAAACAATCCTCAACATCATACCCCTCGATCCCAAACGTGACACTTGTGGCACGTGTGAGATTGGTGGAGAATAAGTACACGTACGCGCCTGAAGTAATTATACTCACACTAACTGTTCTTATGAATAAATATAATGGCACTAACTAATTAACTTAAATTAAGTCAAGTGTCCATATTTCCGGTATAGTTCTCTTGACAATCGATCTGCCAGATTGTTGTCACTTCCAGAGATCAGCACCATTGTTGTAGCATTCCCTCGTACCATTGTAGTAAACATCCCATGAATAAACATGGCCTGAAACAATCCTCAACATCATCCCCCTCGATCCCAAACGTGAATACAAACTCTGTCACGCTAATAAGAAATGAAATGAAATAATATAACACTATCAGATAAAATACATGCAAAGTTTATTGCATGAACATTGATATTCAGACAACACTATCAACGAAATTTATAAAACGAATCCAGTGTTGTGGCAGATATCGATACTTATGTAAGACAGATGCGATGAATAAACATGGCCTGAAACAAACTACAATATCAGCCCGCTCAAACAAAGAAAGCCCGCAACATAAAGTGGTGTCAGAAGGTAACGGATAATCTCTTCTGTCATAAGATTTGGTCAAGTATCGATCATCTCCCAAGATTTAAGAAGTTCGAGGACGCTGCGGTCGAAGAAATCAAAGTGTCGGTGGCAGGTCAAACGTGAGAAAATTCATTCAATGCAAGCTGGCAAATCGAGTGCGCATGTCAGCATTCTAACGTCAAAAATGTCAAGATATTTCTGCACCAACGGTCAGCGGTTTCAAGGCTGTCTCCTACGGAAGAACTATCCCTTACCTCCTTGAATCTCAATCCTGATCTGATCCAGAAATTAGGGTAGATCAGTTCCACTATAATCGTTGTTCGAGATCAAGTGTGGTACGAGGTACGAGAATCTTGGTTCAACGTCAAGGCCGGACGAATTTTCTTCAATCAACCGGACATCAGCTGTTCACTTTAACCATACAAACCATGACAGCCGCTTGCATCTTGGTACAGGGTTTTCCTCACAATGGCAGGAGTGGAAACAAGATAAGTCCTTGTATTTATTAAGGCGCTAATCCTTTATCCTGTTCATATAGGGCTAGCTTTGGCTTTTAGTCCATCGTCACTTCACTTTACTTTTCTTTCTGTCATTAATATGTTCCCAATCTATATTTACTTGTATATTCGTGGGTGGGTGGTGGGCTTGCTATTGTCTGGGATTTTCTTAGAAAAAATTCAGGGAATTGCAACGACTTTTAGGGTCTCTGTCGGTATTCGTTGACTGAGGGTCTAGCGGTTTACTTAGCTATAGATCGATTCGCCTCAGCGTGAAATATAAACACCATTTTTTCGTGCTTAGCTTTGACGTCACGTAGTTCGTAATTTTTAATTTGCATGACCTAATTTCAGTGTAGTCGAATTTTATACACGTTTGTCAATCTAAAACCTCTTGTCTTTTCGTACATTTAACGACGACTTGTCTTGTTTATTTTTGTAATGTTATTTTAAATGTTTTCTTTTTACTAATTGAGATGTCTGTTTCGTCTTTAGTTGCTTTATATTCGTTACGTGGTGTTGTATAATTGGATATATCATTTCACTGCATTTCATTTTCTTTACCTTTCATTGTCACCTGTGCTCGTCTCTAGTTTACATTGAAGAATTTATTTACATCACAGATTGATTGAGTTTAAATATTAGTTGTATATTTTAGGATAAATAATATACTATTGTAAGATAATTATAAACTATAACCATGTCAACATTAGAAGAGTGTATGAACATTGGTAAGAGTTTAGGTAAATCAGGAGCTGAAATTGAGGAATTTGCAGAGACTAAGAATGAGAAACACTTAGCTCATGCTGAGAGAATAGAACAGCGTGAGGCTGTTAAGCGGGCAGAGGAACTTAAGAAGTTTGAATTAGCCCAAGAAAAAGAACTTAAAGAGAAATAAATGTCTTTGAACGATAAAGAAATGTGATTAAAATTGGAGTTGGAACGGACAAACTTAGAACAAAAAGATAAAGATAGAGAACAAAGAGATAAAGAAATGGAAATACGAAGAATAGAACTTCTTCAATTAGATCAGGCTCATAGAAATGCTATGGAGCTTGAAGCATTAAGACTTAATGCAGAGAAGGAAAAAGCTTTAGAATTAGTGAAATTACAATTTGATCATTCTAAGACTTCAGCAGGTTCAACTATGTTTTATCCTAAGTTGAAGATGCCTCATTTCGACCAGAATTGCGACTGTGTAGACAGTTTCTTGTCTAGATTTATCATGAAGGTAACAGGTTTGAATGTACCAAAAGAACGATGGAGTAGTCTCTTGGCTGATTTTTTTTTACTGGGGACTCGTTCCAGTGCTTCATGAATCTGGATGAAAAGAGCAGAAACGATTTTGATGTCGTAAAAGAAACACTTCTCAGACGTTTCCAGTTAACTGAATTTGATTTCGTGATCGTTTCCATGCGGCTAAGCCAAGTAAGGATGCTGACTTTGGTAAATTTATTGCATCTATTAAACATTTTTTGTCTAGATGGATTGATTTGTCTGGTATCAATAAAACATATGATGTATTGATGAATCTCATGTTACGAGATAAGGATCTATCTTCATGTAGTCATGAACTGGAATCATTCTTACAGGAAAGACATCCAGATTCCATTGAGGAATATGAACATGTAGGTAGACAATACCTAACAGCACATCCAAACAAGGATATCCACAGATCTTCTCCCCAAGATCATATGCCTGCGTGCGCTGCTCACCACGATCATAAATCTTATGATCGCCGACCTCGATCGAAGAGCGTTGAAGGACGTTATCGTCTTGATTTTTGTCAATCATGTAGGGGGTCTTACAACTTCCCTCGTCAACGCTCGCCTTCAAATTTGTACCGACGAGGTTATCGAGGTTACTCACCTCATGATCGTGGGTATCACAAAGGCAGGGATTATGATGATTCACATCATAAGGGTTACAATGAACAAAGATCGTCATATAGTAGGGACTCCAATAACGATGATTCTGCAGATTTTTATTATAGTAAGAAAAAGTCTATCAAGAAAAAGACAGGTCAGTTCTGATCTTCCTCGAGAGATAAAAGTAAACATAGGCATGCTAGTGCCTGTACTGACAATAAGGATGATGATAAAGATGGAACTAATCATGCCAATGCATGTTCGGTAAGAGATGATACATGTTATGTTTGTCAGTCACAACATGTATCGGCGACTAACACTACACTTCGGTGTGGTCACACCATTCCTGCAATGTCCTCGTGTGAGAACTTGGGAGTCTCACACTACATCAAGGATTTGTGTATGGACAAAAAGTAACAATTTTGAGGGACATCGGATGCACCACTGTCGGAATCCGTAAATCGCTGATTGATGAGTCTGCATTTACAGGAAAATCTGTTAAATGTGTAACTTTTGGGGGTACTGTAGAATAGTTCCCGGTGGCACGGGTTTACATTGATACACCATTCTTCACAGGCACTGTGTATGCCTGCGGATTTAGGGCACCTGTAGCTGACATAATTGTTGGGAATATTCCAGATGTTAAAGATTGCACTCCACAGGAGATTGCAATGTGGGTTGATTCGCACCCAGTGGTGGCGAATGCTGTTGCAACTAGAGCACAACAGTTAGCTACAGACACGGCTACACCACCTACCCCGGTAATAAATAGTGTTAGATCTCATGGTGTAAGTACTGATACGCCAACTGCTGTTGCTGTTACATGTGTTGAAATGAATGATTTTAATAAACATCAGTTACACGAATCTATTTCGAATGACAATAAAACTCATGGTATTCGTGGTAAACAGGTTTCACCTGAGGGTGAGGTAGTTAACAATTCTCAATATAATAACTTGACAGTTTTAGCTGTACTGCTGTTGGGGTACATTATGGGGACAATAATGATTGTCCTGCCCATGCGACATGTCCCAGTCAGTATCGTCGGGCTTCATCCCAGGTTGATGAGTTACGACATGCTCATTTGGGAGTTGTTAATACTCGTCCAGATAATCGCAGGAGTAACCACGATTGCCACACCATTGCGACATGCAAGGAACGTAAGAATACGTCCGTGCGCTGGACTCGCATAACACATAATAGGGTCAATGATTCTCTGGCTCAGTTTCGACCTGGCCGAGATCATATTTCACCAAATCGCACCATCTTGGTGCACAATATACCTTCGAGCGCGAATTGGTTTACACTTCGGAGATTTTTTCAGCGTGTCGGAGAAGTTGAATTTGTTCGTATGTTTACACTTCAACACTCTTCTCACCAGCTAGCATTTGTTCGCTTTTCTCGATACTATGATGCTCGAAAGGCTGTCAAATTTAAGAATGGTTCTCTTTTTCTCACCATTATTTAGATGTGCAACTGGTACATAATTCTACAACACGAACTTTGTAGTTGCGTTTGGTATATTTTCTTCATTCTTTGTATGTTTTGGTCTTCTATACATCCATGATCTATTGTGCTATTTCATATATCTCTGAGCACATGATATTTCTAGTTCAGTAATTACTTTCTTCAGCAAATTAGATCTGTCGAAAGGTTATTGGCAAATACCACTTACTGATCATGCCAAGACTTTCACTGCGTTTACAACTCCATTTGGACTTTTCCGATGGAACTACATGTGCTTCGGCCTTGTAAACGCTCCTGTGACTATTGTGCGCATGATGAGCCGCCTTCTTGGCGATCGTAAAGATGTCATCACATACATCGACGACATCTGCCTATTTCATGATTCTTGGTTAGACCACATTAATAGGTTGACTTCTCTCCTTCTGCTCCTTTGTCTGGACTGCTTGCTAAAGGTAGTCCAAATAAAATTAAATGGACATCGGAGTGCAATAGCGCTTTGATAAAACTCAGGGATTTATTGTCGACTCCACCTATTTTATTATTACCAAACCTACACATTCCGTTTTTCAATTCAAACAAATGCTTCAAATTACGGCATCGGGGGGATGTTTACTACAATGGTACGAGGGTATGCTACAACAATGGTGCCGATCTCTGGAAGTGACAACAATCTGGCAGATCGATTGTCAAGAGAACTATACCGGAAATATGGACACTTGACTTAATTTAAGTTAATTAGTTAGTGCCATTATATTTATTCATAAGAATAGTTAGTGTGAGTATAATTACTTCAGGCGCGTACGTGTACTTATTCTCCACCAATCTCACACGTGCCACACGTGTCACGTTTGGAATCGAGGGGATGATGTTGAGGATTGTTGCATGGTCAGCGAGCATTTTGGTTTGAACTTGATTCATATGGTCGCACCATGCAACATCTCACTAGACCTAAATGAAATTGTTCGCGTGTGACGATGCATGACGCGTTAGACTTAGTTACGCCAGTCTTATGTGTGGCTTTCGAGCCTTATGGCAGTGTTTTAAAATGTATGGCATGGCCACTAAAGTGTGATAGTGTATAACTATAAATTATTTTACGGTATTGTAGAACTGGTAAAGTATAAAGAAATAATGTATAAGGACCATTGATTCCGAAGATATAAGTCGGTAATATTAACCGCAATCATTTATTATTAACGTAAGTCGTGAAATGCGAAACGCAGTTAGGATATGTAAGGCTGATAGAGCCTGGCTATGGATGCCAAAGTAAATTAATAATATGTCAGAGTTCCTGAGATGTATATTAGGCAGTGTACCTAATAGAACTATTAGCAGAATGATTAATTCTTTACCAATATAATAAGTATACCAAACATTTGGTGAAAAGACATTAATGATATTTATTATGGTAAATAACAGACGTGTGATGTCTGAGGAAACTGAACTCTAACTGTGCTATATTAGGTATTCTTTAATGTGAAACATATATTATTGTTGATAAATCATGATGAATGAATATTAAAGTACTGTAGTCGTCTAAGCCAGAGTTATTCACTGAGGTCGTTTGAAAAGTTCCAGTTCTGTTATATGAACAATGACCGTTGACCTTCAAGGTACGGTTCAGAAGAATAAAAACTCTGTCACGCTAAAAAGAAATGAAATGAAATAATATAACACTATCAGATACAATACATGCATAGTGTATTGCATGAACATTGATATTCAGACAACACTATCAAAGAAATTTATAAAACGAATCCAATGTTGTGGCAGAAATCGATACTTATGAAAAACAGATGCGATGAATAAACATGGCCCGAAACAAACTACAATATCAACCCGCTCAAACAAAGAAAACCCGCAACATATATACACCTCTTCCGTTGGAAAATCGCCGATTTTAGATAGACTGTGTCCAGCAACTACAACCAGTCTAACTTGCGTTAGAAGCTTCCAGTGACATGAAGTTTCCTTTCGCTGCTGCTGTCGATTTAATTAAGTTGTGGATATCTTAACACAATAAAACAGTCCACTAGGCATTTCTGTGCAGCGATACGGTGGTTCTAGTCTCTCACGCTCGTGGTATCTGCAGTCAAGACTTAACACTGTCTTTTGCCTTTCCTTGGGGACTCTGGTAAACCGTGGCTACAGTGTAATGTCAGGACGTCAGAATTTTATAGGTAAATTTCCCAACTGGTAAATCCAAAAGAAGAGTCTAAACTGACTGACGAAACAAAGAGTGAGCTGGGTCAAGTGTGACGCGAACCCGTTTGCGGTGGAGCTACAACGTGTGATCTTTAACAGGTAGTGCAAGATATAATGAGTTCTGAAGTACTGGGATCATAGGTCGCCAGATTTATTCAACAAAACAAAACCCAAGCTGGGGTTTCAGGAACGGGATCCAATGAAATTGGGATCCAACAAACAATTGGTATCCACTAAAACTGGTAGTCTAAGAAGAATTGTCATACGGAGCGACTACAAGGGCTGGAATGTCCAGCTACAAGGACTTGAATGTCCAGCTACAAGGGTTGGAATGTCCAGCTACAAAGGCTGGAATGTCCAGCTACAAAGGCTGGAATGTCCGAACTTAGTGGATATTTCTCAATAAGTTAAGAAAGTCCGTATGCATCTGGTATAGTCTATAGCACTTAATCCACTCTGCAGGCTATTAGTTCTTCTGAGGGACAACGAGCACTGAGTGTATGGGGTGTCTAGTATATATAGCCAGAATCTAATAAAATATGGCGTCACTCATGGCCAACATCTGCACTGAGGTCGGCAAAATACTCCCTGTGATAAAGGCGAGAGGGGAATTGCAATTTACTCCCCTACAACTCGGAATCAAAGCAATTACGTATTAGGAACAAAAAATTCAGTTTCGTCGAACTCAAAAGACTTACTGGAACAAGAGCGTTCAGTAAACTGAAAAACAATGCTTCTCAATCGTGAACTCTTTCCCGTGACTCAAAGAACATGTAGATTTTGCTGCCACTAAAATGAAAGAGTTTTAAGAGACGGCACAAAAATACCGGTCTACGCACGTGTAAGAAGGAGGGGTTAGCCTGTCTAGATTAAGAAATAACATCCATACACCCGGAATTACACTCGTGGGTGCTTAAAATGAAGAAAATGTGAAGAGATAAAATCACTGGCAATAGATAGGTGGTACTAACAGCTAGAAAGTGACAGATAATCTCATTCAACTCACGACACCACGCGCTTATCAATATGCTTTTGAGCACCACAAAGTTCCAAAGTGATGAACGCTTTGTGGTGTGCAAAAAAGAGCCGCAACACAATTCCAAATTGGACAGAGAACACACATGTCACATTAGATGCCTATCGCCAGCTATCTAGGCTACGCACTGGTCACAATAGGTTGAGGTATCATCTCTATCACAAATACAGGACTGGCCCAACAGATCTCTGCTCCTGTGGCACCAGCCCCATGATAGCCGAACATCTGCTCCAGTCCTGCCCAACTTACAGCAGTAAACGGAGTAGCATATAGCAACGACCCATTTCTCTCCATGAAAAACTGTTTGGAGATGTCAGGAACCTTGAGCTGACTACTGCCGTTATTAGAGTCATTAATGTAGAAGTCTCAGGACGAACGAAGAGTAAGAAGAAGAAGAAGAGGAAGGAGAAGAACACGAAAAAAATGGATACAAGAAGGACGAGAATAAAGAGAAGAAAGGAGAAGAAGCAGAAGATATAAGGTTGGATGCACATTTCCATGAAAGAAACCAAGGGAAACCACACCAGATCAATATTAAGTGGATTCATTCCCTTGCTATAACAGATGCAATAAAATAAAAACCAGCCTCAGCCAACTTTGTTTTCAGCACAAATTCGTATTGAATCATTCGGTATGCACTGTCTGTTAATGTAGCCTTCTTTTGGATTTTATGCATTATCAGTTAAAAATTCATCCAAGCTGTCACATGTTACACGTGATTTTAGTGATTACGATGTCTTGTAATAAAGATGGTTTATTGCTTGATTGTAATTCTACATGTTTTAAGGCTTTTTTTTATATTTGACTTAGTACTCACTGTATTTTCTCGATTGTTTTGTTTCCTTCATCCCTGATGAAGACATTGAAGTTGTAATCGTGGTTTTTTTTCTTTGTAACTTTGTTATATTAAGACTTACACTTCCTATGTTTTACACTACTTGTGTTCCACACTACCTATGTTCTACATTACCTATGTTCTACATTACCTATGTTCTACATTACATATGCTCTACATTGCCTATGTTCTACAGTACCTATGTTCTTCACTAGCTATGTTCTACATTGTCTATGTTCTACACTACCTATGTTCTACACTACCTATCCTCTACTGTACCTATGTTCTACATTACCTATGTTCTACACTACCTATGTTCTACATTACCTATGCTCTACATTACTTATGTTCTACAATACCTATGTTTAACACTACCTATGCTCTACATTATCTACGTTCTACACTACTTGTCTTCTACACTACCTATCCTCTACTGTACCTATGTTCTACATTACCTATGCTCTACATTACCTATGTTCTACAATACCTATGCTCTACATTACCTATGCTCTACATTACCTATGTTCTACAATACCTATGTTTAACACTACCTATGCTCTACATTACCTACGTTCTACACTACTTGTGTTCTACACAACCTATGTTCTACATTACCTATGTTCTACACTACCTATGCTTCTTCAATACTTGTGTTCTACACTACCTATGTTCTACATTACCTATGTTCTAAACTAACTATGTTATACACTACCTATGCTCTACATTACCTATGTTCTACCCTACCTACCTTCTACCTTACATATGTTCTATACTACCTACCTTCTACACTACTTATCTTCTTCTTTGATCCATAGCCGCCAACCGTCAAAGCAGTCAGCGGCCATCACGCCTGGTGGCGTCTTGTAGGGCAGCAACAAATTGATTCCACTTTGCTCGGTCGGCGGCCATCCTTCGTACAGTGCCCCAACTGTGGTTCATTCTTTGCATCTCAGCTTCCACAGTTCTCCGCCAAGTTGTTTTTGGTCGGCCTCTCTTTCGCTTTCCCTCGGGGGTCCATAGCATAGCTGTTCTTGTGATGGTATCAGCGTCCCTTCTGAGGACATGGCCAACCCAACTCCAGCGTCTGCCAGCTATGATGTTGTGCATGTCCTCCTGGTTACTCCCCGAATAAGTAGTTCTTGATTGCTGATGGTGTTTACACTACTTATAATATACATTAACTATGTTCTTCAAAACCTCAGGGCAATCCACATAGGATGTCAGTAAACTCACGACGTATAAAGTCAATGAGTCTTGAAACAGCCGTTGACGTTTTTCTTCATTATTTATTGTGGACGCCACAGTGACAAAATGGTTACGCAAATGTGTAGGCACATCAAACAGTCATTATCACAGCAACATTCAATACAGCAATAAACGGTAGACAGCATTACAATGATGAGTCAGATGCATGTTATATTTCAAAGTGCTGTAAATGTAGTCAGATGAACAACTCCATCCTTTCTATAACAGCCAGGAGATAACCAGATGTATGAGATCAGTTCACTCTCCTTAGTTTGACTTCAGCAAGACAGACACGTCTGCCGAAGTATAAATAATGTCCTCAAGAATATCCTCTAGATAATAAAGGTTTTCTAAACCTAGTTCATTTAACAAAGTAGCAAGTAATGGTCCTTGGAACCTGCATCAACCGATGCAGTACAATGCAGCGACATGTGAGCTGGGAAAGAACATCTCGTGACGACGACTTTCGGAGACAGGCTATGAATCGAAATCGCTCACGACCCAAAATCAATAGAGTTAATGAAAATGTTAATTTACCTTGCTTTCAAGAAATACAGAAATATCACGCCTCCCGGCATGTGCAAATACACTAGAGGTATTATCCCGAATAAACGAAATATCCATAAGAGGACTACACATCCCTGACAGAACAAAAATAGCGGAGATCCCCTCTTCAACGAGGCATCTCTTTCGCCATTCCAAATCGCTCACTCCCACTAGTGGTGGGCGGAAACCGATCGACCAAACAACAAGACAAGTCATGCGCAGTCCAGCGCAAAAATGACCACAGCTCAAAAGTTAACTGCATTCGATACTAACGCGAGAAGACAAATGCTTACCGAGAAAAGTGACTATAGATTTCAAGCAGTTGTTGCCCTTGCGTTATAAAACAGATATTGAAATAAAACGATGTTGCGAGAATTTATCACGCAACATATCACCACCTCCTCCCGATAAAAAAAAAAATGTGGAACATATTTTTTTTTCAATATCAAAGAGCAAGCGATAAGCGGCTCAAAACGCACGAATTATGCGCTGATAATTAATTAAATTGCCAAACAATAGGCTAATTATAGAGTGTCTGGTGAGGATATACCTCAACAGAAAAATAAATATGTCTCAAAAAATATTCACATCGGGGAGGTGTCACCAACACACATCACGTTAGCATGTAAACACAATATACGTATGCAAGTTACTATAATCATCATTAAACAGCATACTCTAATATTGTCTTTAAAAATGGATGTACAAATCTGATAGGAAAATTTAAATAGTACATTCTTTGACATGTAATGACATAAGTACATAGTAAAGTTAAACTACATGACGATCCAGGACATATGCTCTGGTATTCCGAGGGTAAGTACACAATCTAGAACTCGTAAGGTAAGTCCTCAGCTCAACAATGACATTCTGAGAAAGTACAAGCAATATAATGCTAATTAATAACTAATATGCTTCATAAGGTACAATACATTATTAATAATTGTGGCTGTTTAGTAAACTAACGGCCCTTATATTAACTACTCAGTCCTCCTCTATCATTTTAAAAAACGAACAGAAGAAGATGACAACAAAGCACGATAGTGTGTACATATAAAGTAAGTACAGATGTGCTAATCTATTGTAGAAATATAGGTGTGTTATGACTCTGTAATATATAGAAATATAGGACAGAAGTATTAGTTGGAGTCATGTGGGCATCTAGACAAAATGTCAGCCATCACATTATCCGCACCACGGATAGCTCGTACCGTGAAGTGAAAAGGTTGAAGAGCTATAGCATATCGAGTGGATCTCGAACTCTTCAAATTCTTAGTCTGAATAGCTGTAAGAGCTTTCTGATCAGTCTCTAGAATGAAATGTGCGCCCAGGAGGAATCTTTGTAGCTTTAGAATTGACCAAACCATCGCTAACAACTCACGGTCTAAAACCGAGTAGTTCCTCTCTGCCGCATTTAGTTTTCTAGAAATGTACATAACAGGATGCAGAGTATTTGCATATTCTTGCATCAGTGCTGCTCCAATCCCAGTGGATGAAGCATCACTCCGAAGAACAAAAGTCCTATCAAGAGTAGGTAATCTTAAGATGGGAGGAGAAGAAAATATATTCTTGATTTGGTCTAGTGAAGATTGGCATTCTTCAGACCAACGGACCAGATTAGGCGAACCTTTCTTCAACAATGTTGAGAGAGGTGCCATGATCGAAGATAAATTTGGAATAAATCTCCCATAAAATTGAATTAAACCTAAGAGACTCCTAACTTGTTTCTTCGTTTTAGGAACAGAGATGTTCAGTATTTTGGAAGTATTGTGGTCTTCTGTCTTCAAGAGACCATGACCAACACGATGACCCAGGAAAGAGATTTCACCAAAACCAACAAAAGCTTTAGAAGGTTTTGCTGTCAAATTATTCTCACGTAGAGTGGACAGTAAGTCATATAACCCTAAATAGTGATCTTCCCAGGTATCACTGAAGAGACAGATGTCATCTAAGTATGCGATGACATCCGAACGATGTGACAGAATTCGACGCATCATGCGAACGAAAGTGGCAGGGGCGTTCATGAGACCAAAAGGCATAACATTCCATTGAAATAGACCCCTAGGTGTAGAAAAAGCAGTAAGAGGTTTGGCATGCTCTGCTAAAGGCACTTGCCAATAACCTTTAGACAAGTCAAGTTTAGTGAAGAATCTAGAATTAGAAAGTCTAATCAGT
This sequence comes from Oreohelix idahoensis, assembly GCA_024509875.1. Lineage (NCBI taxonomy): Eukaryota > Metazoa > Mollusca > Gastropoda > Stylommatophora > Oreohelicidae > Oreohelix > Oreohelix idahoensis. Next base: position 57,099 of record JAMPIV010016005.1, read on the forward strand.
AGATCTTCTAACAAAGGCATCGGTTCAGCGTCGAACTTTGTGACCTGATTCAATTTGCGATAATCAACGCAAATTCGTATGTTCTTATCCTTCTTCCGGACTATAACCATGGAAGAAGAATATGGTGAAGTCGATGGTTCAATTATATTTAATTGAATCATTTCATCCAATTCCTTTTCCACTTGCGACTGAAAGTGTATAGGAATAGGATACGGCCTAACCCTAATTGGATTATTGTCGGTAAGAATTATGTCATGTTCTATGACATCTGTGTGTCCAGGAATGTCAGTGAGAACATCCTGAAATGTTTGTAACATCGACAAGTCTCGTCGATGTTCGTCACCAGAAAGATTAGGAGAAACAGAAACGTTTTTCCAAGATTCCGTGGAATGTAATGGAACCACTGGAAGGGGAAGGTTGACATCAGAGAAGGTAGCTTCCTCATCCTGAATGACAGACAGGGATGAATAATGACCGTGAGGTGCAGGAGCATCATCCGTTGCCTGGAAAATAGGCAGCAAATAGTCCGGACGTTCGTGAAATTCCGAAAGCATGTTTATGTGGAAAGTTTTATGCTTTCCATCAATATCGTCCACATAGTCAACATCGGAAATCCGAGAGACTATTGCATACGGACCTTTCCATGCAATAAGAAGTCTATTTTCCCTACTGGGGAGTAGGACGAATGCTTTGTCACCTGGACAAAGTTGTCGTAGACATCTATTCTTGTTAGCAAACTGCCTTGCCTTCTCTTTAGCAATTTCTGATGAAGCAGTTGCTAGCTTACATGCCTCAATGATCTTTTGTCTAAGAGCAATGACATACTCATATGAGGATTGAGTTTCATCGCTAATATCATCGGCAGTGATGAGATCGTGTAATAAAGACATAGGGCCGCGTGGACGCGCGCCAAAGACAAGTTCGAAGGGAGAAAATCCTGTGTGTTCATTAGGGACTTCTCTATAGGCAAAGAGAGCCGCGGGTAAAACCCTGTCCCAATCTTGAGGATGATCTTCAGTTATCTTACCAAGCAAAGTCTTGAGCGTTCTATTCAGACGCTCAACTAACCCATTAGACATAGGATGGTAGATACTACTGAGAGATCGTTCAATATGTAAGGTAGACATTACCTGTGACATAGTGTCAGATATGAGTTGAGTGCCATGGTCTGACAATATTTCTCTGGGGAACCCCAAGCGAGAAAATATCAACCAAAGAGCATCTGCGATATCTGTAGTAGATATGCTCTTAAGAGGAATAGCCTCTGGCCAACGTGTGCACATATCGACACATGTAAGGATAAACTGATGTCCTCTGGCCGACTTGACCTTAAAAGGGCCAATAATATCTATGGCCATTTTCTGAAACGGCCGAATAGGAATGTCAGCAGCCTGGATAGGCGCAGCATGTCGTGGTCCTCTAGATTTGACCTCCTGACATACCTTGCATGATCGGCAGTAAATACGAATGTCCTTATTGACAAAAGGCCAAAAGAAAGCCGCAAGGACTCTCGACTTCGTACGGGCAAAACCCATATGTCCAGCACATTGCGAGTCATGAGCATGTTGTAATATTTGGACTCTCATGCTCTTGGGAACAAGAATTTGCGAATGTGCCGACGTAGTCGAATCTTGTACCATACGTACAAGTACGCCGTTTCTCATTGCAATCCAAGATTTTCTATTTGTATCCTGATTCGGATCACCTTTCTTCGCAAGAACGAAGAATTTTTTTAAAGAAGGATCTTCTTCTTGCAATTTTATGAAAGAGTCACGAGTAATTACTAAGTGACTATCTTGGCTATCAACTTCATTATCACTATTCAGTGAAGTTTCGGGTGTTTGTAGAGCTTGTGCTCTTGTAACTACTGCATTTGTAGCTTGCATGTTATTATCTTCCCAAGCAGCAATCTGCTGTGGGGTACACTCCCTAACTCCGTGAATACGACCAATAATAAGGTCCGCAATAGGATTAGGTAAGAGACAAGCATGCACATCTCCAGTAAAGAAAGGAGTGGCAATGCGAATTACAGCAGTAGGATATTTTTCTAGAGTGCCGCCAAATGTGACACATTTAATAACCCTTCCTGTAGCACAAGATGGATCTACAAGCGATTGTCTAACACCAATAGTGGTGCATCCGGAATCGAAAAGTAGTGAGACCGGAGTATCATTAACAAGACCCTTATGTAGAATTAAAGAACCCCTCCCGTCATGCGCAACAGCAGCAGGAAGAGCGGGAAGTGGGTGACCACAACTCAAAGTAGTTATGGTACCCGGTTCGAATAAAGTACTGCATTGGGGGCATTTGTTTGCTCTCTCAAAGTCAAAAGCAGAACTAGTGACAGCGTCAAAGTTTTTACTATCAACAACATGATTACAGGCTCCCTCAGTTTCCTGTTGTACAGCATTAGCCTGCTGATATCTCTTTTTTTTGTGTTGAGATCTACCCCGACTATTATTACCTCTGAAGTTATCAGAGTTATTATTATCTCTGCAGTTATTATTGTCTCTATTGTAATTGTTATACTGGTTCGAATTCCAGTTTCCACGATTACTATCATGTTCACATTGATGCGAACATCTATTTGTTTGGTTCTGAGGTCTTCGGCAGGAATAACCTCTATTACCATATCCTCTTTTGAAATGCTTATAATTATTAGGGTGATAGTAACGACCACTATCAGGTTGTCTCCAATTCTTCGAAGAAGAATCACCATGAAATTGGTTTCCATGATTTTGACAGAAATTACCGCTGCCCTTTCTATCAAAATTTTGTTGGGATCTACGAGCAAAGTTTTGACCATACGGAGCTGCCGAAGCAACTGGTAAACCTTCTTTCACCTTAGAGTTACCCATGGTTATGTGTGGGTGCGCAGTTACGTATTGGCAACAGAAATCTTCCATTTCTTTTATTGTTTTAGGTTTACGTTCATGAAGGAAAGCAAGGAAAGACTCATTGACAGACGACATGACTTTGTCTCTAAGTATTAAGTCCATAAGTCCTTCATAAGTTTTTTCCGTCTTAGATAGTTCAACCCATCGTGAGAAAGTAATGCGTATTCTTGCAATAAACTCGGAGAATTCAACTCCATTTTCAGGTAACATGTTTTTAAATTGTAGACGATAGCCGTCTTCGTTAAGCTGATATTTCTTTAACAAAGCGGCCCTGACAACCTCATAATTGCTCTTGTCAGGTTCATCCACCATATTTAATATACTTAGAGCTTTACCTGTCAGTATCCCTGATAACTGATAAACATATTTTGCTTTGTCTATGTTATGAGCTGTACATGCTTGTTCAAATCTGTCCAGATAGAACATTATGTCATCACTGGAAGGACTAAATGTTGGTAACTTAATCTTAAAAGTATCATTATTAGCCTTCCCAGAAGATGAACCCTTGTTTGAATCATTACCATTACTCATGCTCGTCAATTTCAATTTCTCCAACTCTAAAGCTAAGAGTTTTTCTTCATGTTCCATTTTTGCTTTCCTCTCATCAGACTCTCTTTGTAACTTCCTTTCTTCAGCTTGAGCCTGCATTTGAAGTCTTTCATTTTCAGCTTCTTTTTCAAGTCTTTTATTTTCAGCTTCTTTTTCAAGTCTTTTATTTTCAGCTTCTTTTTCAAGTCTTTTATTCTCAGCTTCTTTTTCAAGTCTTTTATTCTCAGCCTCTAGCTGTAGCTTTCTTTCCTCAGCTTCTGATTCCCTTTTTTGTTTTTCCATTTCCATTTGGAATCTCTTTTCATCCACCTGCATCTGCAGTTTCTTTTGTTCAGCTTCCATATGCAGTTTCTTTTGTTCAGCTTCCATTGCTTTATCATATCGAGCAGTTGCAAATTCTTCTAACTTATCACCAGTCTTCCCAAGCAATTTACCCTGCTCAATAAAGTGCTCAAATGTAGACATGTTGTCTAACATATGAGTCCAAAACCTGAAATAATTAACTAATTTATTTCAAACCTAAGTGTAACAAGTCTTAATTAAGCACTTGTATATTCACATCACATTATATTATCCCAGTCTCTGTGGGAAACAAGTCTCCAATCAAAGAACTTGTATATGAAATATCAGCACTCAAATCTTGATCATAAGTGCACTTCTCATTCAATAGTGCACGACACTATTCATCATTCATTTATCATCAGTATAGTAGTAACAGTGCATTAGCATAGCCCATTAACTAATTACTATAACTGTAAACAATGACTATGTAAACACATGCAGAATGTAAACATTGAAAATGTAAACAATACAAACAATGTAAACAATAACAATGTAAACAATAACAAAGATCAGCAACAATACAAAAACTTTCGCAGAAATCAACTAAAAATAAAGCAGAAATTAATGAAATATCACAAAAAAATGTGACGATATCTGCGATAGAATTAAACAAAATACATGACACCACAGTGTATAAACAAAAATGTTGTATGAAACTAAATTATAGACAAGAGTAGGCTAACAAATACAAACAAATCACAACAAAACTAAAGAATGTGAAATAATAACGAAAACAATATTAAAACATGTCATCACAGCTAACATAAATAGCAACAGAAGTCGCTTAGCAAATTCCAGTATCGGAAATTTGCAAACCCTACAGAAAACGCTCACAATAGACGACCTCTATGACGTGGCATAATCTAACGGAGACACCACCCAACCGAGAACCCGCTGAAATATAAACATATAAATATACAAATAACATATAGACATATAATATATAGAATGAGATGATACACAGAAGACTCAGCAGAAGTATAAGGGCACAGTTTTACATACAAACAGGCCACTTAACTTAAAGGCTTCCAATCGTAGAACAGCAGAAAAACGGATGTCAATCAACGTCCTAAAGAGCGAAGCTCCAACGATGATGGCACATCTGAACTGCTTCCACTGCTAACACGATGGTACAAGAGCTTCTGAAATACTGTGTGTTGAGTTGTTTCGGCACTTGACCTTCTAATCCAAAAGTAAGTTGATGGAAATCGGTACTTGGCCTTCTTCAGAAAACAACCCGTTTCAACCGGCACTTGACCTTCTCAAAAAACGACAGCACTGGAACCTTGACAGCAGCAACTTGCTTGACTTGCGTAAAAGATAACAGCAGTCCGAGTTATCCGGCAACATGTAACAACGCCGGGTACTGTCAAATTCTTGTTTCCGTCAAAAAGTTGAAATTTTGACTTTTACCGGGCAACGCCGAGTACTTTGAAAATTTTGAAGATGTTGACTGTATTGAAGAATGTTAATTTCTTGAAGGATGCTGATGAATTCTTGTTGAAAATGAAGTGGGTAAGGGACCCCGTGTTTGCTAGTACCAGAATCAAACCAGCTTATGGCCACCAAATGATGCGTGATGCCATATGATGATGGATGGCATCCGCATGTCTGGTTTTGTGTAGTGTGTAGATGTGTTCAGTCAAAACAATGTTCATGCAACAATAACAGGGCAATCCACATAGGATGTCAGTAAACTCACGACGTATAAAGTCAATGAGTCTTGAAACAGCCGTTGACGTTTTTCTTCATTATTTATTGTGGACGCCACAGTGACAAAATGGTTACGCAAATGTGTAGGCACATCAAACAGTCATTATCACAGCAACATTCAATACAGCAATAAACGGTAGACAGCATTACAATGATGAGTCAGATGCATGTTATATTTCAAAGTGCTGTAAATGTAGTCAGATGAACAACTCCATCCTTTCTATAACAGCCAGGAGATAACCAGATGTATGAGATCAGTTCACTCTCCTTAGTTTGACTTCAGCAAGACAGACACGTCTGCCGAAGTATAAATAATGTCCTCAAGAATATCCTCTAGATAATAAAGGTTTTCTAAACCTAGTTCATTTAACAAAGTAGCAAGTAATGGTCCTTGGAACCTGCATCAACCGATGCAGTACAATGCAGCGACATGTGAGCTGGGAAAGAACATCTCGTGACGACGACTTTCGGAGACAGGCTATGAATCGAAATCGCTCACGACCCAAAATCAATAGAGTTAATGAAAATGTTAATTTACCTTGCTTTCAAGAAATACAGAAATATCACGCCTCCCGGCATGTGCAAATACACTAGAGGTATTATCCCGAATAAACGAAATATCCATAAGAGGACTACACATCCCTGACAGAACAAAAATAGCGGAGATCCCCTCTTCAACGAGGCATCTCTTTCGCCATTCCAAATCGCTCACTCCCACTAGTGGTGGGCGGAAACCGATCGACAAAACAACAAGACAAGTCATGCGCAGTCCAGCGCAAAAAATGACCACAGCTCAAAAGTTAACTGCATTCGATACTAACGCGAGAAGACAAATGCTTACCGAGAAAAGTGACTATAGATTTCAAGCAGTTGTTGCCCTTGCGTTATAAAACAGATATTGAAATAAAACGATGTTGCGAGAATTTATCACGCAACAATTACCGATGTTCTAAACTACCTCTGTTCTACCATACACATATTCTACATAACCTATATTCTAAACTACTTATGTTCTAAACAACTAATGTTCAAAACTACCTTTGTTCTACACAACCTATTGTAACAGGCAGTGAGAAGGCAGACGAAGACAGAAGTGAAGAGATTGGGCTTTAGGAAATTTGCATAAAGAAGTTGTAACAGACTATACAACTTTGTTAAGGGGGAAGGTGAAATGAGCAGGAAAGTGTTTTGAGTGGAGGAGAGATAACTTTGTAACGCCTGTGGAAATTGAGACGGGCATTTTGTTTATAAAGTATGTGCAGTCCGAGATTATCGTTTAACTATTTTGCATAGTACTGTTAAAGTTATAGTTAACAGAGAAGAGTCTTTGAATTTTAGTCATAGTTAGCAAAGGGAGACAAATTAAAATTGTGTCTTATGGGTTGTTTTGCAGTTTATCGAAAGTAGGGAAAATTGGCCTGTATGAACACTTTTTAGCGAGGAAAAGTTGAAATGGGAAATCGCCGTAAAATATTAAATCAGTCAGGTTTTGAACGCGAGTAGCGTTAGGACAAGCAAAGTTCTTGCTGTGTTAAAATGTTACAGTGGTGAGCAAAGTCTAGAATGGGACGTTTGGGCCGACAAGCCACTGAGGTTGTTTGGTTTTCTGTGGTCACAGAAAAAGTATCTAAATTGTCTGCCTAGCCATTTAGCCGCTCAGTACATCACTCTCTACTCTAGTGTAGATTTTGGTTGGTGTCAGCTACAAATATTATTTCGATGGACAAGAGATGTCAAGATATGCAGTCCATGATGTGTGAGAGCGCCGAGTCCCAGCAACTATGTGAGGTCGCCTAATAGAAGTACAATATGATAGACAGCTACTAGTAATGAAGTGCAGCATGATAGATAGCCACTAGCAGTGAAGTGAAATATGATAGACAGCTACTAGTAATGAAGTACAGTACGATATACAGCTACTAAAAGTGAAGTGCAGTAGGATAGACTACACCTATGGAGAAGTAGGGAAGCATAAACAGTGGCGGAAACTTTCACCCCTGTCGGTTTAGGCCAGTCTTATATCCAAGATGCGCTACAACAGTATTACCAATAAAATAAATCAAGACAAAGTTGAAGTGAAAGACAGCCAGTGTTGAGTACAGATGAATAGCGACGTAGACGGAATGCAAGGAGAGAGATGTGTCACATGAAAATCAGATGAATACAAGTCTGTAAATACACTTTTTGGATTTGAGTTTCACCGCTGTCAGCATGAGGTTTATTATCAAGTAGTTAAAGAAATCATCAATCATCTGTACTGTCTGGTTGTTGTGGTCAACAAGGTTTTCATCTAAACATTTATTGTCACCATCTGCTACTATCCTTGTTTAGGGCAGTGATCGAACCACTATACGACACATTAATATTGATGGCGCAGGTGACTAGCTCTACTCTAACAGCGCCAACACACACGTCCACACTTTGTTCTACCCTCCATATTTTCTACCCTCCATATGTTCTACCCTTCCTATGTTCTACCCTACCTATGTTCTACCCTACCTATGTTCTATCCTCCATATGTTCTACCCTCCATATGTTCTACCCTACCTATGTTCTACCCTCCATATGTTCTACCCTCCATATGTTCTACCCTGCCTATGTTCTATCTTACCTATGTTCTACCCTCCATATGTTCTACCCTCCATATGTTCTACCCTCCATATTTTCTACCCTACCTATGTTCTACCCTCCATATGTTCCACCCTACCTATGTTCTACCCTCCATATGTTCTACCCTCCACATGTTCTACACTCCATATGTTCTACCCTACCTATGTTCTACCCTCCATATGTTCTACCCTCCATATGTTCTACCCTTCCTATGTTCTACCCTACCTATGTTCTACCCTACCTATGTTCTATCCTCCATATGTTCTACCCTCCATATGTTCTACCCTACCTATGTTCTACCCTCCATATGTTCTACCCTCCATATGTTCTACCCTGCCTATGTTCTATCTTACCTATGTTCTACCCTCCATATGTTCTACCCTCCATATGTTCTACCCTCCATATTTTCTACCCTTCCTATGTTCTACCCTCCATATGTTCCACCCTACCTATGTTCTATCCTCCATATGTTCTACCCTCCATATGTTCTACCCTACCTATGTTCTACCCTCCATATGTTCTACCCTCCATATGTTCTACCCTGCCTATGTTCTATCTTACCTATGTTCTACCCTCCATATGTTCTACCCTCCATATGTTCTACCCTCCATATTTTCTACCCTACCTATGTTCTACCCTCCATATGTTCCACCCTACCTATGTTCTACCCTCCATATGTTCTACCCTCCACATGTTCTACACTCCATATGTTCTACCCTACCTATGTTCTACCCTCCATATGTTCTACCCTCCATATGTTCTACCCTCCATATGTTCTACCCTACCTATGTTCTACACTCCATATGTTCTACCCTCTATATGTTCTACCCTCCATATGTTCTACTCTACCTATGTTCTACCCTCCATATGTTTTACCCTCCATATGTTCTACCCTACCTATGTTCTACCCTCCATATGTTCTACCCTCCATATGTTCTACACTCCATATGTTCTACCCTCCATATGTTCTACCCTCTATATGTTCAACATTACCTCTGCTCGTTCTCTCCGCCATTTATGTTTTAAGTCGTAGCTTTACTAAACTTAAGCTGCATTTTGAAAGTTTACAATCCTACCATACAAGACGTATGTTGTATATTCACAGTTTTCAGTCATAGCTTGAAATCTATGTTGTGTTATGATATGTTATCTCTTCTTCTTCAAGTTAGATACAAGCTGGTTAGGGTGATCATGACTCTCCACGACGTCCTGCACTCCAGTGTTGTTTATTAATTCTGTTGTTGACTTCCATCACATGATGTCAAACTAATCAGTGACAGTTTTCTTTGACGTCTTGCATATACAGTATATTTCCTGCAGTCTTTCTTGTTGTCACAATATATTCCATCTTTCTCCTTCTCAAAACATGCCCAAGAAAGTGGAAGACTTCCTTCTAAAAGTAAGTAATAAGATTGATGTGTCAACTTTCTTCTTTAGTGTCATCCTCACTACTCTATTCAGCCGCCCATAGTGTTCTTACCATTCTTCTGTAAATTACATCTTTGTGTCCTACTGGGATTTTGCTGCTTGTTTATTAATTGTCCATGACTCACTTTCATATGTCATTATTGGCTTTACATAACACTGAGTATGTGATTCTTACCTTAAAGAGATCGTTTGCCACAGCTTACAACTTTTTTTTGCCCCGCGTATTTCCCGGGGTTCTCTGAAGAAACAAATAATGAGTAGTAGGGTACTACTGTTTCCTCAGGTGACTAATACGAGGTTGGGCATAGCTACTTCATAATGTTAAAAAAACAAATTGTTATAGGACTGACGGCTGCAAGAACTTGCGCGTTAACAAAGGCGTCCACAAGACGGCTATCTACAGAGGTGACTACACGCTCTGTAAGTAACGAAAAGGGAGATGATCATGATAACTTTATTTTATTTGTAATATGTTACAGAAAATGACTATTAGACGAATGTTGCATATTTAAATTTTACAGTTACAATTTACATATGTGTCGTGAAATGACGTCTGTTTCACTTCACGAATTCAAAATATTCTGACCATTACCGCTCAAAATAATAGGATACACGGACCGAGATAACAGCCAATGAGAACGCTCCTTTTTCTAATATGTATAAGGAAACTTTTTTATGCTTGACAGAGAGGCCTATTTTGTGTAACCGATAGGAAGGAGTTATTTAATTTCTTAAAGATTAACGATAGTTAAAAGAAAAGGTATAAATGTTTTAACAACGGGGATAGTACTTAAGAGATAAAGGTAAAGACTTCCTCAAATAGTATGTTATTCTAAGAGTAAAATCGTTTTAATTGACATTATTACATCAGGGTAGTCCCCAATTTAGTTAGTTAAAGTCTGCATAGATTTAAATGCACTTTGCTAACTAAACAATTACTAGATAGACAGACAGATATAAATTCACGGTTTAATCATAACTTTAGATAATTAAAATCGGTCCACTATTAAGAAAGATATTAAATATTAAAAATTATACACATTGTACGAGAAGGCAGAAAAACGCTTACGTTTTAGATTCTTAACACCGGTTTTGACCGAGTCTCCGATTGGGCGGGTAAGGTGCTACAAGACCTTGAACTTGGCGGATTTACGCCATTACTATTTTCAAAAACGAGCTGACAGGAAAAGAGCGCAAAACGTATGCTGTCAAATACTTTTGCCGCTGTGTCTAGCAGCAGACCTAGATGTACAATTTAAAGCCTGTATCAGCGTATGTGTGTTTGCCTGAGGGTAAGATATATATATATATATATATATATATATATATATATATATCTATATATATATATATATACATATATATATATATATATATATATATATATATATATATATATATATATATATATATATATATATATATATATATATAAGTATGTTATTTGCCTGTATATATCCACTTGTGTGTTCGATGATGTGTTAAAAAGAAAAACTACCTGACGAATGTGCTGCCGAGCTTGATTGCAAACATGTGTGATTTTAGAGACAAAAGCCAGCATTGGAAAAGGTGTAGAATATTTGTTAATTGTGGCACAAATACGACTGTAAGTTTATTAGGGTATTTGAAGGAGTATTTTATAAAGGAATGACACACTATTCAGGAACATAAGAAAGGATGTCAGGAATTGTTACCATGTTTTTATCAAGATGTCACTTGCTTGTTTGAACTTAACAAAATCATTGTATGGAAGCCAATCATGGGCCAATGGACCAAACTTATGATGTATTAAGAACAGTTTAATCACATGGAACTGGCTGTATTTGGTAATGAGGTAAAATGTCCTGTGCAAACTGTTAGCACAATGTCTGAATTTTGTTTATATGTATTGTTGTGGGTGTATGTAAGGCATAGTGCTGGACCATACAAGGTTTGCGACAATTGTATATTTTCAGGTTTTATCCTGTAATTACTAAAAGTTGAAGAGTCTTTCAATTGAGAGGAATTCTGATGGTGCATGAAGTTCTTCAGTTACTTAGAACTAGACCACATATTCCCAGCTTGGAGACAGTCACTGTGTATTCCTGGCCATACTTGGATGCTCATTATTTATGACAGATAAGTGGACATTATGTTCCACTGATCAGACTATCCAAGGCCACATATATTAACCAAAGCCACATCTAGTACAACCAAAAAAGTTAACTATAAATAAAAATAAATCAACCACCCACATACAAAATATTATAATGATGACTTATAAAGGACTTTGAACCAAATAAACCAACTTTACAGTCCAGGGACATTGAGAACTATTTTCGGTGAAAGAGAGAAAGTGAAATTTGAAATATATCGTCATTTGATTCCCTATTGTTGAAATGAACATTCCAGTTTTATTTATTTCAGTTTGTAAATAATATTTGACTTCTTTATTCTTTTCCTTACCGAGAAGTTAAACGGTAAAGGACAAATAAATTGTATATATCCATATTCAGTCTTACTTAACAGTTGAGTTAAAGTTCTGTTATGATATGTATATTTATAGATAGATATTATATTCATATAAATTAATATTCATCCCCTAGCAGAGTCAATATAAAATACAAAAATAACTATATAACCATTATTCAAGGTGGGATCTGGAGAGGTAGCAGATAGACCTTCAGTAACCACCACTAATATCATACTTGAAGGTTTACATAGTGATGCGTGATGCCATATGATGATGGATGGTATCCGCATGTCTGGTTTTGTGTAGTGTGCAGATGTGTTCAGTCAAACAATGTTCATACAAAAATAACAGGGCAATCCACATAGGACGTCAGTAAACTCACGACGTATAAAGTCAATGATTCTTGAAACAGCCGTTGACGTTTTTCTTCATTATTTATTGTGGACGCCACAGTGACAAAATGGTTACGCGAATATGTAGACACATCAAACAGTCATTATCACAGCAACATTCAATACAGCAATAGACGGTAGACAGCATTACAATGATGAGTCAGATGCATGTTATATTTCATAGTGCTGTAAATGTAGTCAGGTGGAAAACTCCATCCTTTTCTATAACAGCCAGGAGATAACCAGATGTATGAGATCAGTTCACTCTCCTTAATCTGACTTCAGCAAGACAGACACGTCTGCCGAAGTATAAATAATGTCCTCAAAAATATCCTTTAGATAACAAAGGTTTTTCAAACCTAGTTCAGGTAATCAAGTAGCAAGTAATAGTCCTTGGGACCTGCATCAACCGATGCAGCACAATACAGCGACATGTGAGCTAGGAAAACATCTCGTGACGACGACTTTCAAAGACAGGCTATGAACCAGAAATCGTTCACGACCAAAAATCGATAGAGTTAATGAAAATGTTAATTTACCTTGCTTTCATGAAATACACAGAAATATCACGCCTCCCGGCATGTGGGAAACACTAGAGGTATTATCTCGAATAAACGAAATATCCATTAAGAGGACTACACATCCCTGACAGAACAAAAAATAGCGGAGATCCCCTCTTCAACGAGGCATCTCTTTCGCCATTCCAAATCGCTCACTCCACTAGTGGTGGGCGGAAACCGATCGACCAAGAAGCAAGACAAGTCATGCGCAGTCCAGCGCAAAATGACCACAGCTCAAACTTAACTGCATTCGATACCAACGCGAGAAGACAAATGCTTACCGAGAAAAGTAACTATAAATTTCAAGCAGTTGTTGCCCTTGCGTTATAAAATAGATATTGTAATAAAATGATGTTGCGAGAATTTATCACGCAACATATCACCACCTCCTCCCGATAAAAAAAAAATGTGGAACATATTTTTTTTTTTAAATATCAAAGAGCATGCGATAAGCGGCTCAAAACGCACGAATTATGCGCTGATAATTAATTAAATTGCCTAACATGAGGCTAAATATAGAGTGTCTGGTGAGGATATACCTCAACAGAAAAATAAATATGTCTCAAAAAATATTCACATCGGGGAGGTGTCACCAACACACATCACGTTAGCATGTAAACACAATATACGTATGCAAGTTACCATAATCATCATTAAACAGCATACTCTAATATTGTCTTTAAAAATGGATGTACAAATCTGATAGGAAAATTTAAATAGTACATTATTTGACATGTAATGACATAAGTACATAGTAAAGTTAAACTACATGACGATCCAGGACATATGCTCTGGTATTCCGAGGGTAAGTACACAATCTAGAACTCGTCATGCTTGATACTAGTAAGGTAAGTCCTCAGCTCAACAATGACATTCTGAGAAAGTACAAGCATTATAATGCTAATTAATAACTAATATGCTTCATAAGGTACAATACATTATTAATAATAGTGGCTGTTTAGTAAACTAACGGCCCTTATATTAACTACTCAGTCTTCCTCTATCATCTTAAAAAACGAACAGAAGAAGATGACAACAAAGCACGATAGTGTGTACATATAAAGTGAGTACAGATGTGCTAATCTATTGTAGAAATATAGGTGTGTTATGACTCTGTAATATATGGAAATATAGGACAGAAGTATTAGTTGGAGTCATGTGGGCATCTAGACAAAATGTCAGCCATCACATTATCCGCACCACGGATAGCTCGTACCGTGAAGTGAAAAGGTTGAAGAGCTATAGCATATCGAGTGGATCTCGAACTCTTCAAATTCTTAGTCTGAATAGCTGTAAGAGCTTTCTGATCAGTCTCTAGAATGAAATGTGCGCCCAGGAGGAATCTTTGTAGCTTTAGAATTGACCAAACCATCGCTAACAACTCACGGTCTAAAACCGAGTAGTTCCTCTCTGCCGCATTTAGTTTTCTAGAAATGTACATAACAGGATGCAGAGTATTTGCATATTCTTGCATCAGTGCTGCTCCAATCCCAGTGGATGAAGCATCACTCCGAAGAACAAAAGTCCTATCAAGAGTAGGTAATCTTAGGATGGGAGGAGAAGAAAATATATTCTTGATTTGGTCTAGTGAAGATTGGCATTCTCCAGACCAACGGACCAGATTAGGCGAACCTTTCTTCAACAATGTTGAGAGAGGTGCCATGATCGAAGATAAATTTGGAATAAATCTCCCATAAAATTGAATTAAACCTAAGAGACTCCTAACTTGTTTCTTCGTTTTAGGAACAGAGATGTTCAGTATTTTTGAAGTATTGTGGTCTTCTGTCTTCAAGAGACCATGACCAACACGATGACCCAGGAAAGAGATTTCACCAAAACCAACAAAAGCTTTAGAAGGTTTTGCTGTCAAATTATTCTCACGTAGAGTGGACAGTAAGTCATATAACCCTAAATAGTGATCTTCCCAGGTATCACTGAAGAGACAGATGTCATCTAAGTATGCGATGACATCCGAACGATGTGACAGAATTCGACGCATCATGCGAACGAAAGTTGCAGGGGCGTTCATGAGACCAAAAGGCATAACATTCCATTGAAATAGACCCCTAGGTGTAGAAAAAGCAGTAAGAGGTTTGGCATGCTCTGCTAAAGGCACTTGCCAATAACCTTTAGACAAGTCAAGTTTAGTGAAGAATCTAGAATTAGAAAGTCTAATCAGTAGATCTTCTAACAAAGGCATCGGTCCAGCATCGAACTTTGTGACCTGATTCAATTTGCGATAATCAACACAAATTCGTATGTTCTTATCCTTCTTCCGGACAATAACCATGGAAGAAGAATATGGTGAAGTCGATGGTTCAATTATATTTAATTGAATCATTTCATCCAATTCCTTTTCCACTTGCGACTGAAAGTGTATAGGAATAGGATACGGCCTAACCCTAATTGGATTATTGTCGGTAAGAATTATGTCATGTTCTATGACATCTGTGTGTCCAGGAATGTCAGTGAGAACATCCTGAAATGTTTGTAACATCGACGAGACTTGTCGATGTTCGTCACCAGAAAGATTAGGAGAAACAGAAACGTTTTTCCAAGATTCCGTGGAATGTAATGGAACCACTGGAAGGGGAAGATTGACATCAGAGAAGGTAGCTTCCTCATCCTGTATGACAGACAGGGATGAATAATGACCGTGAGGTGCAGGAGCATCATCCGTTGCCTGGAAAATAGGCAGCAAATAGTCCGGACGTTCGTGAAATTCCGAAAGCATGTTTATGTGGAAAGTTTTATGCTTTCCATCAATATCGACCACATAGTCAACATCGGAAATCCGAGAGACTATTGCATACGGACCTTTCCATGCAATAAGAAGTCTATTTTCCCTACTGGGGAGTAGGACGAATGCTTTGTCACCTGGACAAAGTTGTCGTAGACATCTATTCTTGTTAGCAAACTGCCTTGCCTTCTCTTTAGCAATTTCTGATGAAGCAGTTGCTAGCTTACATGCCTCAATGATCTTTTGTCTAAGAGCAATGACATACTCATATGAGGATTGAGTTTCATCGCTAATATCATCGGCAGTGATGAGATCATGTAATAAAGACATAGGGCCGCGTGGACGCGCGCCAAAGACAAGTTCGAAGGGAGAAAATCCTGTGTGTTCATTAGGGACTTCTCTATAGGCAAAGAGAGCCGCGGGTAAAACCCTGTCCCAATCTTGAGGATGATCTTCAGTTATCTTACCAAGCAAAGTCTTGAGCGTTCTATTCAGACGCTCAACTAACCCATTAGACATAGGATGGTAGATACTACTGAGAGATCGTTCAATATGTAAGGTAGACATTACCTGTGACATAGTGTCAGATATGAGTTGAGTGCCATGGTCTGACAATATTTCTCTGGGGAACCCCAAGCGAGAAAATATCAACCAAAGAGCATCTGCGATATCTGTAGTAGATATGCTCTTAAGAGGGATAGCCTCTGGCCAACGTGTGCACATATCGACACATGTAAGGATAAACTGATGTCCTCTGGCCGACTTGACCTTAAAAGGGCCAATAATATCTATGGCCATTTTCTGAAACGGCCGAATAGGAATGTCAGCAGCCTGGATAGGCGCAGCATGTCGTGGTCCTCTAGATTTGACCTCCTGACATACCTTGCATGATCGGCAGTAAATACGAATGTCCTTATTGACAAAAGGCCAAAAGAAAGCCGCAAGGACTCTCGACTTCGTACGGGAAAAACCCATATGTCCAGCACATTGCGAGTCATGAGCATGTTGTAATATTTGCACTCTCATGCTCTTGGGAACAAGAATTTGCGAATGTGCCGACGTAGTCGAATCTTGTACCATACGTACAAGTACGCCGTTTCTCATTGCAATCCAAGATTTTCTATTTGTATCCTGATTCGGATCACCTTTCTTCGCAAGAACGAAGAATTTTTTTAAAGAAGGATCTTCTTCTTGCAATTTTATGAAAGAGTCACGAGTGATTACTAAGTGACTATCTTGGCTATCAACTTCATTATCACTATTCAGTGAAGTTTCGGGTGTTTGTAGAGCTTGTGCTCTTGTAACTACTGCATTTGTAGCTTGCATGTTATTATCTTCCCAAGCAGCAATCTGCTGTGGGGTACACTCCCTAACTCCGTGAATACGACCAATAATAAGGTCCGCTATAGGATTAGGTAAGAGACAAGCATGCACATCTCCAGTAAAGAAAGGAGTGGCAATGCGAATTACAGCAGTAGGATATTTTTCTAGAGTGCCGCCAAATGTGACACATTTAATAACCCTTCCTGTAGCACAAGATGGATCTACAAGCGATTGTCTAACACCAATAGTGGTGCATCCGGAATCGAAAAGTAGTGAGACCGGAGTATCATTAACAAGACCCTTATGTAGAATTAAAGAACCCCTCCCGTCATGCGCAACAGCAGCAGGAAGAGCGGGAAGTGGGTGACCACAACTCAAAGTAGTTATGGTACCCGGTTCGAATAAAGTACTGCATTGGGGGCATTTGTTTGCTCTCTCAAAGTCAAAAGCAGAACCAGTGACAGCGTCAAAGTTTTTATTATCAACAACATGATTACAGGCTCCCTCAGTTTCCTGTTGTACAGCATTAGCCTGCTGATATCTCTTTTTTTTGTGTTGAGATCTACCCCGACTATTATTACCTCTGAAGTTATCAGAGTTATTATTATCTCTGCAGTTATTATTGTCTCTATTGTAATTGTTATACTGGTTCGAATTCCAGTTTCCACGATTACTATCATGTTCACATTGATGCGAACATCTATTTGTTTGGTTCTGAGGTCTTCGGCAGGAATAACCTCTATTACCATATCCTCTTTTGAAATGCCTATAATTATTAGGGTGATAGTAATTCTTCGAAGAAGAATCACCATGAAATTGGTTTCCATGATTTTGACAGAAATTACCGCTGCTCTTTCTATCAAAATTTTGTTGGAATCTACGAGCAAAGTTTTGACCATACGGAGCTGCCGAAGCAACTGGTAAACCTTCTTTCACCTTAGAGTTACCCATGGTTATGTGTGGGTGTGCAGTTACGTATTGGCAACAGAAATCTTCCATTTCTTTTATTGTTTTAGGTTTACGTTCATGAAGGAAAGCAAGGAAAGACTCATTGACAGACGACATGACTTTGTCTCTAAGTATTAAGTCCATAAGTCCTTCATAAGTTTTTTTCCGTCTTAGATAGTTCAACCCATCGTGAGAAAGTAATGCGTATTCTTGCAATAAACTCGGAGAATTCAACTCCATTTTCAGGTAACATGTTTTTAAATTGTAGACGATAGCCGTCTTCGTTAAGCTGATATTTCTTTAACAGAGCGGCCCTGACAACCTCATAATTGTTCTTGTCAGGTTCATCCACCATATTTAATATACTTAGAGCTTTACCTGTCAGTATCCCTGATAACTGATAAACATATTTTGCTTTGTCTATGTTATGAGCTGTACATGCTTGTTCAAATCTGTCCAGATAGAACATTATGTCATCACTGGAAGGACTAAATGTTGGTAACTTAATCTTAAAAGTATCATTATTAGCCTTACCAGAAGATGAACCCTTGTTTGAATCATTACCATTACTCATGTTCATCAATTTCAATTTTTCCAACTCTAAAGCTAAGACCTTTTCTTCATGTTCCATTTTTGCTTTCTCTTTCCTCTCATCAGACTCTCTCTGTAATCTTCTCTCCTCAGCCTGAGCCTCTATTTGAAGTCTTTCAGCTTCTTTCTCAAGTCTTTTATTCTCAGCTTCTTTTTCAAGTCTTTTATTCTCAGCTTCTTTTTCAAGTCTTTTATTCTCAGCCTCTTTTTCAAGTCTTTTATTCTCAGCCTCTTTTTCAAGTCTTTTATTTTCAGCCTCTAGCTGGAGTTTTCTTTCCTCAGCTTCTGATTCCCTTTTTTTGTTTTTCCATTTCCATTTGGAATCTTTTTTCATCCACCTGCATCTGCAGTTTCTTTTGTTCAGCTTCCATCTGCAGTTTCTTTTGTTCAGCTTCCATTGCTTTATCATATCGAGCAGTTGCAAATTCTTCTAACTTATCACCAGTCTTCCCAAGCAATTTACCCTGCTCAATAAAGTGCTCAAATGTAGACATGTTGTCTAACATATGCGTCCAAAACCTGAAATAATTAACTAATTTATTTCAAACCTAAGTGTAACAAGTCTTAATTAAGCACTTGTATATTCACATCACCTTATATTATCCCAGTCTCTGTGGGAAACAAGTCTCCAATCAAAGAACTTGTATATGAAATATCAACAATCAATTCTTGATCATAAGTGCACTTCTCATTCAATAGTGCACGAAACTTATCACCAGTCTTCCCAAGCAATTTACCCTGCTCAATAAAGTGCTCAAATGTAGACATGTTGTCTAACATATGCGTCCAAAACCTGAAATAATTAACTAATTTATTTCAAACCTAAGTGTAACAAGTCTTAATTAAGCACTTGTATATTCACATCACCTTATATTATCCCAGTCTCTGTGGGAAACAAGTCTCCAATCAAAGAACTTGTATATGAAATATCAACAATCAATTCTTGATCATAAGTGCACTTCTCATTCAATAGTGCACGACACTATTCATCATTCATTTATCATCAGTGTAGTAGTAACAGTGCATTAGCATAGCCCATTAACTAATTACTATAACTGTAAACAATGACTATGTAAACACATGCAGAATGTAAACATTGAAAATGTAAACAATGCAAACAATGTAAACAATAACAATGTAAACAATAACAAAGATCAGCAACAATACAAAAACGTTCGCAGAAATCAACTAAAAATAAAGCAGAAATTAATGAAATACCACAAAAAATGTGACGATATCTACGATAGAATTAAACAAAATACATGACACCACAGTGTATAAACAAAAATGTTGTATGAAACTAAATTATAGACAAGAGTAGGCTAACAAATACAAACAAATCAAAACAAAACTAAAGAATGCGAAATAATAACGAAAACAATATTAAAACATGTCATCACAGCTAACATAAATAGCAACAGAAGTCGCTTAGCAAATTCCAGTATCGGAAGTTTGCTTACCCTACAGAAAACGCTCACAATAGACGACCTCTATGACGTGGCATAATCTAACGGAGACACCACCCAACCGAGAACCCGCTGAAATATAAACATATAAATATACAAATAACATATAGACATATAACATATAGAATGAGATGATACACAGAAGACTCAGCAGAAGTATAAGGGCACAGTTTACATACAAACAGGCCACTTAACTTATAGGCTTCCAATCGTCGAACAGCAGAAAAAACGGATGTCAATCAACGTCCTAAAGAGCGAAGCTCCAACGATGATGGCACATCTGAACTGCTTCCACTGCTAACACGATGGTACAAGAGCTTCTGAAATACTGTGTGTTGAGTTGTTTCGGCACTTGACCTTCTAATCCAAAAGTAAGTTGATGGAAATCGGTACTTGGCCTTCTTCAGAAAACAACCCGTTTCAACCGGCACTTGACCTTCACAAAAACGACAGCACTGGAACCTTGACAGCAGCAACTTGCTTGACTTGCGTAAAAGATAACAGCAGTCCGAGTTATCCGGCAACATGTAACAACGCCGGGTACTGTCAAATTCTTGTTTCCGTCAAAAAATTGAAATTTTGACTTTTACCGGGCAACGCCGAGTACTTTGAAAATTTTGAAGATGTTGGCTGTCTTGAAGAATGTTAATTTCTTGAAGGATGCTGATGAATTCTTGTTGAAAATGAAGTGGGTAAGGGACCCCGTGTTTGCTGGTACCAGAATCAAACCAGCTTATGGCCACCAAATGATGCGTGATGCCATATGATGATGGATGGTATCCGCATGTCTGGTTTTGTGTAGTGTGCAGATGTGTTCAGTCAAACAATGTTCATACAAAAATAACAGGGCAATCCACATAGGACGTCAGTAAACTCACGACGTATAAAGTCAATGATTCTTGAAACAGCCGTTGACGTTTTTCTTCATTATTTATTGTGGACGCCACAGTGACAAAATGGTTACGCGAATATGTAGACACATCAAACAGTCATTATCACAGCAACATTCAATACAGCAATAGACGGTAGACAGCATTACAATGATGAGTCAGATGCATGTTATATTTCATAGTGCTGTAAATGTAGTCAGGTGGAAAACTCCATCCTTTTCTATAACAGCCAGGAGATAACCAGATGTATGAGATCAGTTCACTCTCCTTAATCTGACTTCAGCAAGACAGACACGTCTGCCGAAGTATAAATAATGTCCTCAAAAATATCCTCTAGATAACAAAGGTTTTTCAAACCTAGTTCAGGTAATCAAGTAGCAAGTAATAGTCCTTGGGACCTGCATCAACCGATGCAGCACAATACAGCGACATGTGAGCTAGGAAAACATCTCGTGACGACGACTTTCGAAGACAGGCTATGAACCAGAAATCGTTCACGACCAAAAATCGATAGAGTTAATGAAAATGTTAATTTACCTTGCTTTCATGAAATACACAGAAATATCACGCCTCCCGGCATGTGGGAAACACTAGAGGTATTATCTCGAATAAACGAAATATCCATTAAGAGGACTACACATCCCTGACAGAACAAAAAATAGCGGAGATCCCCTCTTCAACGAGGCATCTCTTTCGCCATTCCAAATCGCTCACTCCACTAGTGGTGGGCGGAAACCGATCGACCAAGAAGCAAGACAAGTCATGCGCAGTCCAGCGCAAAATGACCACAGCTCAAACTTAACTGCATTCGATACCAACGCGAGAAGACAAATGCTTACCGAGAAAAGTAACTATAAATTTCAAGCAGTTGTTGCCCTTGCGTTATAAAATAGATATTGTAATAAAATGATGTTGCGAGAATTTATCACGCAACACATAGCTTGACCCCACTTTTGATGTCGATACACCCTTACTCTTTTCAGAGAAGGGGGTATTTCTTATAAGACCAGTCTCTTATCTGGCACTATCCTGGTATCATCTGATACATCTGTTTGTCCAGGATATCTTTCCTTTAATTAACATCTGAACCTCTCACGACAATATGTATGATGTATTGTAGAATGTTACGGTCGCAGCTTACTAGGTCTAAGTTGTAAATTTTAATTTTACAGTTACACTTTACATGTGTATGATGTAATGTAAAATGTTACAATCGCAATTTACTACATATATGTTGCATATTTAAATTTAAACAAGGTTGAACTTGAAGAAACACCACTAAAAGATGTAGAATCGTACACATATATTATTATTATATATATATGGGACCCAAAGACGCAGCAAAAGAGAATGCAGTCAGCGACCCATAGCTTGACTGCTTGCGTCAGGGTCAGCGAACCAGAGCTGACGAAGACCCTACTCCACCTCCAAGTGGTGGTCCTGGAAACAGGCTGCATCACTGCAGTCTGGCTGAGAGAGTAGGGATCGAAGAGGGAAGGCAAACTCGGTCCCAAAAAATGCCGCGCTGAAGTCGGATGTGTCGGCCGACAGGCGCAGATATCGCAGCTTCGCTGTAAACAGACACAACGCAACCAACGTCCTTTTCAGGACGAACAAGGAAGAAGAAGAAGAGTACACATATATTGGTAGCAATATAGACAAAGTTGGAAGGACATACAATGATATCAAAATAAGAATACGAAAAGCAAGAGGAGCTTTCATTACATTGAGAAACACATGGAGAACAAGAGAAATCAAGTCCAACACGAAAATAAGAATCTTCAACTCAAATGTCAAGTCAGTCCTGTTGTGTGGCTCTGAGACATTGAGAGCAACAAAAACAACAACCAAAAAGCTACAGACTTTTATAAACGGGTGCTTGCGTAGAATAAAAGGACTGAAATGGTAGGACAAAGTCACAAATGTGGAATTGATGACAAGAACCAGACAAGTGCCGTGGAACAAGAGTTGAGAAGAAGACGCTGGCGATGGATAGGACACACATTGAGGAGACCTGTTGATAGCATTACAAGGCAGTCCTGGAATCCACAGGGAAAGAGAGGCACCAAAAAACACATGGAGAAGAGAACTGGAAACAGAGGTGAAAATGATGAGGAAAACATGGAAAGAACTTGAGCGGATGGCACAGGACAGAAATACTTGGCATGTGTTTGTTAAAGGCCTGTGCTCCTTAATGGGAGCTCAAGAGCATTGATTGATTGATTTAAATGTTACAATTACACTTTACACATGTATGATATATTTTAGAATGTTACAGTCACAGTTTACTGTCTTTGTATTTTTCTCATGTTTGTGGCCGCGCTGACGAAGTGTAAACACCGAAACGTATCGTATTGTGAATATGTCGTTCAATTGTAAAACTGACTCAATACCAATGTTTATTATTATTATTATTTGTCCTTTATAGTTTTGTTGCGATACATTTTGCGCGTCAAATGAGAAATCTCATTTGAAAGTATTTGTCGCTCAAACATGTATCAGTATCAATATGCATGGGTTCATGTCGTTATGTGATGCCGTATGTTGTTTATAGCAGATACGGGATTAGTTGAAATTTGGAAGTGTTACTCTGCGACGTCAATGTGTTTACCGAACTTCTGGTTTGGTTTTTAAGCACAATCTTCATGTCACACTCCGTTTAGTGCTCCGATCTCTTCCCTTAGATTACACTAGGAGGATATCAGTAAAGCGCATGCACTCCGTACCACTGACAAGGACAATAATGTGTGTATACAGGAATTACGCATTCTATAATGGTGGATAGGTTTCCTATTTTTGTGTGTGCCAGGGAAGCGGCCGTATGGCCTACTCTTCACGATTTCCAACTGCCGAGGGATTTTTAATGTGCGCTATTTGCAGTCGGGACCTCCTATTTTTTTCCCCCTATCTGAGAAGGCTAGGTATCCGATCTCACTACTCAGGAGATCAGGGGGAATTATCACATCCTTAGGAACCACTGGATCTGTAAAAACGTCCAACAGTTATATTCCCTGTGCTGAGAGCGAACCCGGTACCTTTAGAATTAGAGGCGCACGCCACACCTGTGGGCCACTCCGATCTCCCCCCCTTCCCCCCCCCCCCCCCCCCCCCCCCCACGTGCGTAACATGAATAAGATATATCTAACGTAATTCCCTAAGTGACGGGGTCTATGTGTGGTCGACTATTATTCCTATTCGGATTTTTAGGAGTTGTGGGAAATGAATTTCAGTCAGTCCGCAGGATGATTAGACAGTTTCTGAATCATATCTTGGTTACGTGAAGTCACTTATTATGATCAATATTTTCAAGCTGATGACAGAGTGATAAATGTAATGTTATTAATAAAGCAGTTTTTGTTTTGTTTTTTTATCTCAAGTATTTCATGTTCAGTTTATGTGCTACAAAGATTGACTCCCTTTCGAGCCAGCTGGAAGTTTAATGAACCAAACTCATAGAAATTAATGTTCCTGTTACAGTATGAGTTTGCCATATGCCAGCTTTTACTCTGTGGCAAACTTGCTAGATGTGCGTTATTTTTTACATTTTACAGTAATAGTTTACAGATATATTTTGTCTTTTATAATAGTAGTCGTACTTTACTAGATAGTACATAACATTATTCACCCGTTTGTATTTCTTCTCTTTATCTCCTACTTGTAAATGTGCTGACGAAGGGTATATCCCGAATCATCCCGCGTTATGAGTGTGTCGTTCAATTATAAAACTGACTCATGACCAATTCCTATAATTGTTTCTTTATTCATTCAATTACTATTATTATTATTATTATTATTTTACTTTATAGTGTACTAAATGTATGTTGTATATTTACATTTTACAGTCACATTCAACAAATGTATGTTGAATTTTAATGTTACAGCCGTAATTTACCAGATGTTTGTTGTGAGCCCCTGTTTTACTATACAGATATTTATTAACACATCTGTCTTTCACGTTCATAATGGATAGCTATGTTTGTCTATGATATTTCTGCATGTAGCTTATGACTTGCTCCATGTGATTAGATTCCGACAATCAGATAAGCTGTTACATTGCACAACACAGCGAGCGGTACTTTATAAATTGATGTTAACCGCTACAAATATATTATGTTACAAGTGTCTCAAGGTCTCGCCCACAATATACATTTTGGCTCACTTGAGTGACACTCTGCGTGAGGTATTAGCCGAATAATATTTACATTTACGTAAAGTAAGGTTAACTAAAATATAGACACTGCTTCATTTGTGCCGCATTATATATATATATATATATATATATATATATATATATATATATATATATATATATATTAATATATATATATATATATATATATATATATATATATATATATATATATATATATATATGTATGTGTGTGTGTGTGTGTGTGCGGGAGAGTGTGTGTGTGTGTGTTACTTTATTTTTTTCATATTCCTCATGGACGATGTCATCAAAGTATGTAAGGAGAGGACAAGAAAGTATTCAGTGAAGTACTGGAAGATGAGACAGGTCTGTATTTCAGAGCTGGCATTTGCCAATGATGTTGCCCTGATTGCTAAATCAGAGGCACTTATGCAATCCAACCTGCAAGTCTGGAAGGAAAAACTGGAGAAGAGGGGAATGGTCACCAGCAGCTTCAAAACAAAAACCATATAAATATCACAAGAGGGAAAAAGGCATCAGATTATGCATGGAGAACACGTCCTGGAGCAGGTCAACAACTTTAAATACCTTGAAACTGTCATAGACTGGATGGTAGGCATCAAAGAAGAGTTGGCTGCCCGAAAAGCAGCAGCTGGTAGACTTTTTCAGGCCATAAATCGAGAACTCCTCAGCAAATGAGAAGTTGGCAAGAAGACGAAGATGGCTGTATACCGTTCTAACTATGTCCCAGTCTTGAACTATGGATGCGAGTCATGAGCAATGAGTATAGCCCACAAAAGCCAGCTTCAACTCAAAAATGAGGTATTTGAGAAAGGGTGGGGGGGGGGGGGGGGTGGGAATTTGAAGTAACAAGAAGAGACATGGTCCGCAACTAGACGATACAGCAAAGCCTGAAAACCCAGCCCCTGCAGACCCAAGTAGAACAGTCCCAACTACGATGGTTTGGCCATGTTTGCACAATGGGAGAAGATCGGCTTCCACGACAAGTATAGGAAACTAAGAGCCAAGGATCCAGACCTCCAGGACGACCCAGAGTCCGATGACAGGACAACATTTAAACAATCCCTGACAGACCGAGGCCTAGATTAGAATCAGACCAAGAGGAAGACAGTCGATAGGACGATGTGATAGTATGGCACTCTCTCTGGTAAATTTCCAACACCCCATGGTAGTAGAGGAACGACTAAGTAACTAAGTAACTGTTTGAGCAGCCACGGTCGGGTACGCTAAACATCAAGAAAGAAGACCTGGAAGAACACCTTAGAATGACATATTCAGATGGTCGCAGAGATGAGCCGCTCAGCAGCATGGCAGGCCTTAAATGGCCGAGTAAGCCAGGAGCTGAATTTAACACCAAGCCCCCAACGGTGCAAGAGGTAGAAAGCATTGTCCAGAAAGCTCGGTGCAAGTCAGCTCCAGGTCCTAATGGTGTCCCATATGTGGTGTATAAGAGATGCCCTGAAGTGCTCAAACGACTGCTCCGTTTACTGAAGAATGCGTGGAAAAACCAGCTTGTAAGCAAGGAATGGAGAAAGGCGAACGGAGTCTACATCCCGAAGGAGCAAAATTCCACTGACATCAGTCAGTTCAGGCCAATCTCCCTACTCAATGTGGAAGGGAAGATATTCTTTTCAGTGATGGCGAAAAGACTCACTACATACCTCCTGGCAAATGGGTACATTGACCCTACCATTCAGAAAGGAGGTATCCCAGGTACACCAGGATGTCTAGAGCATGCCACAATGATCTGGGAAGCAATCCAAAAGGCAAAGTCTGACAGAACAAACCTCCATGTAATCTGGTTGGATCTAGCGAATGCTTATGGATCCGTTCCACACCAGATGTTGTGGCAGGCCCTAGAAATGTATCATGTTCCACAAGAGATTGCAGCAATGCTGAAGCTGTATTTCGCAGGGTTTGCTGTCAGATTTTCAACCAGAGAGTACACAACGAAGTGGATTGGCCTTGAAGTTGGAATTGCGATGGGGTGTACCATCTCTCCGATACTATTCGTGATGGCTATGCAGGTAATCCTCAATGCGGCTGAAGGAATGGCTATAGGTCCAAAGCTCGGTGGAATGTGTCACATGCCACCGCTCAAAGCATTCATGGATGACACAACAATTCTGACATCAGATGAACATCAGGCCCGGAGGATGTTAGAACGCCTGGATGAACTAGTCAGCTGGTGCAGAATGAGCTTCAAACCCAAGAAGTCGAGAAGCCTATCAGTCAGGAAAGGGAAAATAGCAGAGGACATATTCATGGTTTCCAACCAAAGAATCCCTACTGTCATTGAGGAACCTGTTAAAAGTCTTGGCAGGGTGTACGATGCCTCATTAAAAGACTCGAAGGCAGTGCAACAGACAATAGAAATGGCAGACAGAGGGCTACACCACCAGGCCTGTCAGATGTAGCACTGTATTGCAAAAAGGCAAAACTTCTGCTTCCTTTCAAGTCAGTTGTTGAAGAGTACAAAGTTGGAAAGGCAAGGCTTGCAATGATGCTACGCGAGTCAGCTGATGACGTGGTTAAGTCCATTCAGCCTACACTGAAAACAGGAAGGAAGTGGAGAGTGGAAGAAGCTGTTGATGCTGCCCAAGAGTCACTCAAACTGAGGGAGGTAATCGGATACACACAAACGAATAGACGGGGATTTGGTCATGGAGATATCCGCTGGTGGTCCAAGGCATCAAGCAGGGAGCGCAGAGACATGGTAGTTCAGGAGATACGAGGAGCTGAGAATGATAAGAGGTTGCAAAAAGCAGTGCAGCAGCTCCAACAAGGCCAATGGACTACATGGGAAGGAGCCCTGCAGAGGTCCTTGACATGGAATGATATATGGCATATGGCACATCTTAGGCTCAGCTTCGTTGTTAGATCAATGTATGACCTGCTGCCATCGGCCACCAACCTTGTGAAATGGGGAAAGTCGGATGATGAGCAGTGCCCCCTGTGCCAGGGGAGGCAGACACTCGAACACGTGCTCTCAGCGTGTAAGGTGGCATTAGGGCAAGGGCGATACACTTGGCGCCATAACAAAGTGCTAAATGAGCTTGCTGCGACAATAGATCTGGCAAGGATGAAGGCGAATAGCAAACCCAGGCCAAGCACCGCAAATACATACTTTCTGAGGGCAGGAAAGTCAGCACACCCCAAACCGAGTAATCCTGGTAGCAGGTTACCATCTCTTCTTGACTGTGCAGACGACTGGGAGATGGCGGTAGACCTACCTGGACGAGGGGCATATCCAGAGAGTATCAGAAAATCGCGGAGACGGCCGGATATAGTGCTTCATTCTTCAGCAACGCTCCAGGTCATACTGATTGAACTGACCGTGCCATTTGAATCCAGATTAGACGAGCAACATTCATTCAAAGCGGCCAAGTATAGTGATCTGGCCGCGGATCTGAGACACGATGGGTTCACTGCAAAGGTCATGGCTGTTGAAGTGGGCGCAAGAGGGCTTGTGGCTGCATCAGTGTATGATCTATTGAAACTGTTGGGGCTGAGGGGACAGTCGAGAACAAGGGCACTGAAGAGGCTTAGTGAAACTGCTGAAAAGGCATCATGCTGGCTGTGGAACAACCGCAATGGGCAATGGAAATCATGGCAATAAACGCTGCGGTACAGAAAACACCAGGAATTTTTCTAAGTCCACAATACGCTGAGTTTTTTGGTGTACTAGTGAACGGGCTGTGACTGAGCGGCAACAGGCGGTGTATATTATAGGGGTGTTCCGTGTCAGAATTTCAGTGGCCAGACGCGTCGGCCCCACGATGGTGTCTCAGTGTGTGCGACGGAACGAACGGAATAATTTGTCTTTGTTTTGTTACTTTCACAATTGCCTCCACGACTGGCGGAGTTGTGGATTAACCATAAGGGAAATGGGTTCATTTTCGATACAAGACAACAGGAGGCTGAGACGCTTGGGAGTCATGACCCAAGTGGGCCCGCCCCCCTTAGAGTGTAAAGGAGTATATGGGCCGAAACACTCGTCGGACGGGGGGACATCTTCTGATGATCAGATTGCTTCCTGTTGTATCGCTCTGTAAAGAGTTTCCTATCTCTTATGTATATATATATATATATATATATATATATATATATATATATATATATATATATATATATATATATATATATATATATATATATATATATATATATATATATATATATATATATATATATATATATATATATATATATATATATATATATATATATATATATATATATATATAATGAAAAGAACCAGACAAGTACCAGTGGAGCAAGAAATGAGATGGTGACGATGACCGCTCAAATGTGAGGAAACCTTATTTGCATATCCAGGCAGTCCTTGATTCTGAATCACTAGGGTAATAAAAGTAGAGGTAGAATGAAGAACACATGGAGAAGAAAACTTGAGATAGAAATAAAAAATACGAGGACGATACGGAAAGACCTTGAGTTGAGGATGTACGACAGGAGTATTTGGCATGTTTTTGTCGAAGACCAATGCTCCTTGGCGAACTGAAGAGCTTTACACTCGCATAATTGTCATGAAGAAATCGTCCTTATGTACCCGTGAGAACAAGTGCTTAAAGCAAGCTCATGACCTATATTAGACAGAACTAATTCACTTTCTTGGGGGCATGTTACGACACGGCGAAAGCTGAGAATATATTGTGACAATTGGAAAACAACAAATAGAAAGCATATGACAAAGTGAGAAGATACTGTACTGTCTGATATTGCGGCATGTAACAAAATGAACAACTAAATCTATAAGCAGCACTTGGGGCATGAAGTTTTGAAGACATGATCGCCTAAGCCACCTGACATGATGATTATAACGGTGATGGCGATGATGATGAGAAACAAGTATGATTACCACGTAGAAGTTACAGCTTGTAAGCACAAGATATACAAGACATGCAAACACAAGATATACAAGACATGCAAACACAAGATACTTGTATAATGAAGTTTTAACACACAAGGAGAAAATACAAGGAAATCGCTATGAGTAAAACGCGTTAATTAAAAACTGCCCAATATATTTTGAAGAAAAAAAACATGAACAATACGTTTTTACCACCACTTTTGAAAAAAAAAAGGACATATAGTTTGTTATCGTGAAAATTATCGTCTGAAGCTAATGAAATTTTGCTGTGACAAATTAGTTTTCCAATAGTGTAAAGACATAATAGGCTAGACACGTGTCATTGATCGGAAGGTTTCATATCGGGCTTCCCCCTCGTCTCACCGCTTGTTCATTGCGCTGCATCATATTAAATGAAGCGTACTGGTCAAGGTCACCAGACCTGTGTTAATGGCGGGGTGTGTAATGTCACATGTTGTGAAGTCCTCTACCCTAAAGAGGATACTTTTTTTTTTTCCTTTCACTACTTGACCCATAGTCGGGGACTACTTTGGTGATCATTGGACTGTGTCCTCCCCCAGCCTGTGGTACCGATGTCGCTGCTAGAACTCTATATGCAAAGATGTCTCAACTAAACCACAAAGATAACACCAACAAATGTAACTAGAACACAATCACTTGGGCCTTCAGCCCTTCATGACATGTCATTGCTGGGGAAAGATCCTTCCCATCCACAGAGGGTTTATCACAGGAGCCATTCAGGTTAACATTTCCGGCTGTAAAACACAAACGCCCGGGTTTGAAATGAACACCCGCAGAGAACCAGAAGCGCGGCTCCCAACACAATATTTCAGGTTGCGAACATGTAGATATCCCTTCAACAAAGATCTAGACAGGATGACTATAGACCATAAACCATACTTCAAGCACTGTAGCAGACAAAAAAGAAAAAAGAAAAAAGAAGGACGGTAAAACCCCAGCTTTTAGACTGTCTGGCACTTCCGGAACCTGCGGAAGAAACTACTACCAACAAACCCCTCCATCCCTAACACTGTATATGGCATTCACAAAGCAACTGACAAAGTCGTGCACATTCCATTCGTGGCACAAGGGAGGGTACGTGAAAACTATTTAACCCCAGGGATCAGAAAAGTCAAAGTAAAAAAAAAGAGAAGTCATATCACTATTTTGACTCTGTGATTTAAAAAAATCATCATCTCCTTTTCGTTGTCAAAGTTTAAAAAACAAAAAAGTCATATCACTATATTGACTGTGATAAAAATCATCATCTCCTTTTCGTAGTCAAAGTTTAAAAAAAAAAAAGAAAAAAAAAGTCTTTTCACTATATTGACTCATTAACAACAATTATAATCATCTCCCTCTTTTCCTTATGGAGCATGGGCTTGTCACTGTTGGTTCCACTGAGAAAAACCTACGTGGTAGCGTATGCTGTTGTAGGGATAGTTGCTGTAGTAATTTCTTTTGCAATACAAGGTTGCTAATTCTAGGTCTCTTACCACATGCCTGAGTAAGTACTATACCTATTCTTTGTCTCCTCAGAGACCTCAAGTATCTACGGGCATTGTGAGACAACAACATGAGGAAACTGTTTTGATTTATCCGCGTAATTACAATTCTTTTGAAACACTCAACCCAGTCATTTAACTCCAATGTTTCGCAAAGGAACGCTTTTGAAAAATTCACGGTGAGTTTCCAGGATTAGCTTTACAACGCAAAGATCAACAGGATTATTCTTTTTCTTTTTCACTTCTGATATACCAGTCAGCCCCGGACAAGATCTGGGGCTCAAGATGACAGCCAAACTAAAAGTAAGACTTCCTCTAACGCTGCATCAATTCGACTGGCACAACTTCCCTAGTATGGATACACGTGGCACAGAATATGTTTAAGCCTGGCTTCAGTCGTTCTTTTCCAGGCATTAATGGGCTCCTCCACTCAGGTATAAAACTTATGTAAATTTTGTTCTACGTATGATGTTCTAAAACTAACAGTAAAAACTTATGAGGAAGCATCTCTGACAAAATATATAATCGGTATAAATTAGCTGACAAACATATCCATGTGCTGTAAGTCTTACACGCAACAAATAATTTCATTTAATATCGCTTCAAGTGCGTCTATTAGGAAATAAGGCTATTACCAAACCGTCGTACTGGGTGGAATAATTTACCATTTACTCGTCACATGGCTCATGGATTAACAAAGACTGCATACCCTGATGTCCCTATGCTGTACCTTCTCAGCACAGTCGACTAATACATTTTTCACTTTCCTAAGACGACGCTAGAGCGTCCGTCTGCTAAGCGGTTAGAACGCTTTTCTCTCGCGCCACAGTTACCAGGTTCCTGGATCGAAGCCCTTGTAGCGTCACGCTCCAGTCTACCTTGTAAATGAGTACTGAATACTCAACCGGGGAGCGAAACAGATGGTTGCCAATGAAGGCGAGGTGGTATAGGTGGTAGGAGGCAGCTGGAAATACAATAAAAAGACGACTTCGTTTTATTACGTGACAGCCGGCATTTAAGAGGTGCCTATATCTATCAAATGTACTGCTCAGCGTCTCTGACTATTTCTATCACCTGTACTGCTCAGCGTCTCTGACTATTTCTATCACCTGTACTGCTCAGCGTCTCTGACTATTTCTATCACCTGTACTGCTCAGCATCCCTGACTATTTCTATCACCTGTACTGCTCAGCGTCTCTGACTATTTCTATCACCTGTACTGCTCAGCGTCCCTGACTATTTCTATCAACTGTACTGCTCAGCGTCTCTGACTATTTCTATCAACTGTACTGCTCAGCGTCTCTGACTATTTCTATCAACTGTACTGCTCAGCATCTCTGACTATTTCTATCAACTGTACTGCTCAGCGTCTCTGAATATTTCTATCAACTGTACTGCTCAGCGTCTCTGACTATTTCTATCAACTGTACTGCTCAGCGTCTCTGACTATTTCTATCAACTGTACTGCTAAGTGTCTCTGACTATTTATCAACTGTACTGCTCAGCGTCTCTGACTATTTCTATCAACTGTACTGTGCAGCGTCTCTGACTATTTCTATCAACTGTACTGCTCAGCGTCTCTGACTATTTCTATCAACGGTACTGCTCAGCGTCTCTGACTATTTCTATCAACTGTACTGCTCAGCGTCTCTGACTATTTCTATCAACTGTACTGCTCAGAGTCTGTGACTATTTCTATCAATTGTACTGCTCAGAGTCTGTGACTATTTCTATCAACTGTACTGCTCAGAGTCTCTGACTATTTCTATCAACTGTACTGCTCAGCGTCTCTGACTATTTCTATCAACTGTACTGCTCAGAGTCTCTGACTATTTCTATCAACTGTACTGCTCAGAGTCTCTGACTATTTCTATCAACTGTACTGCTCAGCGTCTCTGACTATTTCTATCAACTGTACTGCTCAGAGTCTCTGACTATTTCTATCAACTGTACTGCTCAGAGTCTCTGACTATTTCTATCAACTGTACTGCTCAGAGTCTCTGACTATTTCTATCAACTGTACTGCTCAGAGTCTCTGACTATTTCTATCAATTGTACTGCTCAGCGTCTCGGAGAAAAATTCTCGTTTTTGTTTGAGGCGTTGTTACACTGACCTGCTCTATACCATGCATGTTTCGGATTTCTGTAACAACATGTATCCATTTTCTTCTCGGAAAACCAGGGTTATGAAGGATTGGCAGAGGCACTTCTTGAACTTCGCTCCAACAGTGAAACACGTATGGAATTTCAGAACAAGACAGATCTCTCATCTTTTTGGATGTCAAAAACTGCAAATGCTTTTAATGTAGAAGCGACAAAAATGCTGCTGCCTTTTGCAACAACCTTCCTTTGTGAAAAAGGATTGTCTACCCTTATGAGCTTGAAAACAAAGTACAGAAATCGATTGGACCCCGAAGACAGCATCCAAATTGCTCTGACATCAATAGCCCTGATTTGGATGTTGTTTTATCAAATATGAAACAGCACCATTTTTCCAAAACCTGAAGTGGAGATGTTTTGAATGAAATTTTTCAGTTCTTCAATCCTTTTTATTAATTTTGTATGTGTGCTATTCTTATGACAGCATGTGTGGCTTTTTTAAAGTCTTTTATTAATTCTTGAGAGCAATTATCTTGATTTTGTTTACTTTAAAGTCTGGGGGGTAATATCATTTAACACAAATAGATTTAGGGTATTACCCAAAAAAGTAGCCCGACCCCTGTTCTAGACTGTTAAATACCGCAACACCCAGAATTACAGCTTTGTATTGCTGTGGTTATCTAGAATGCGTCACTGTATCTAGGAAAATATTCTAACTACTTCTATTATTACGAGCAAGTAACCTGTCAAACCATGACATAATATTGTGCTCTTTCTGCTGCCTGTCCTGATGAAATATCCCTAATTCTCCTGTGGTCACTTCATTCTTTTTGTTTCATGTCAGCTTCACTGGATCTTGGTAGTAAAGGTATCATGAATTATGGCCGATGCAGAACAAACAAATTAGAAAGGCCGCCGTGATTTTTTAAAAATAAATATAGGGGTTACATTTAACACTGTGGTGCAATGCGTGCCTTTTCCGTATCATCCCGAAAATATGAAAAAAATGAAATTTTTTCACTGTTGCTTCTTTGTAATGAATTTTAGTAATCATTAGCCTGTTTGCAATTATGTTGCTTTGCTCATTGCCCTCATTTGTAGTGAGCTTTCTTTATTGATTGACATCTTTGCAGGAAGCTATCTTTGTTGATTGACATCTTGGCTGTAAACTATCTTTGTTGATTGACATCTTTGCAGTAAGCTATCTTTGTTGATTGACTTCTTGGCTGTAAGCTATCTTTGTTGATTGACATCTTTGCAGTAAGCTATCTTTGTTAATTGACATCTTGGCTGTAAGCTATCTTTGATGATTGACATCTTTGCAGTAAGCTATCTTTGTTGATTGACTTCTTGGCTGTAAGCTATCTTTGTTGATTGACATCTTTGCAGTAAGCTATCTTTGTTGATTGACTTCTTGGCTGTAAGCTATGTTTGTAGAAAAACTTACTTTGCTGATTTACCTCTTTGTAGTAAGCTTTCTTTGTTGACTGATCTCTTTGTATTAAGCTTTCTTTGTTGACTGATCTCTTTGTAGTAAGCTTTCTTTGTTGACTGATCTCTTTGTAGTAAGCTTTCTTTGTTGACTGATCTCTTTGTAGTAAGCTTTCTTTGTTGACTGATCTCTTTGTAGTAAGCTTTCTTTGTTGACTGATCTCTTTGTAGTAAGCTTTCTTTGTTGACTGATCTCTTTGTAGTAAACTTACTTTGCTGATTTTCCTTTTTGTAGTAAGCTATCTTTGTTCCCTGACCTCTCTATAGTAAATTTTCTTTGCTCATTGTCCCGTTCTGTAATTAGTTTGTCTTGCACACTTATTTTTAAAGTAAAAATTGCACTTTTTTGGTCGCTTTTCAAATCTCTGGCGCTCAAAATCTTTTTTCTTCCACTCATAGTAGAGAACGATATGACGAACTACTGATTAATGATAACTGTCCATCCACTTTTAGTCTCAGCCAGGGTTTCTCAGGGTTCCGCGTGAAGTCACTCGGGGTTCCGCTACAAATTGTGGTTCCAAAAAGTCTTTGTTTTTAACTTTGCGCACCGGGCGATGTTAGCGCTGGCAGTGGTGGGCAGTGACTGAGCAGCCTCGTACCATATTTCATTAGCTTCTTGTAGAGTAGACATTTGTGATAAGACTTTTAGGCTTACTTGGATAAGGTACACAAAAATGAAGTGGAAATGTAAATTTAAAAAAACAAAGAAAGAAAAACTGTTTCTTCTACCTACACTACTGACTTGCTTTAGAGCTCATATCCTTTGTAGGGAGGGGAAATCACACAAAACGAGTAGCCTAATATGTTAACCAAAATAAACAGGCCAACAGAAACAAATCATTCTCTACAAAAAATATGCACTGACAATTAATATTGAATTTTTATATTTACAACTTTCAACTTACTGATGAGGTATCTGAGGTAGGTGGTTGAAGTAACGAGAAGAGACATGGTCCGCAACCAGACGATACGTCAAGGCCTAAAATCCCACCCGCTGCAGACCCAAATAGAACAGTCCCAACTAAGATGGTTTGGCCATGTCTGCAGAATGGGAGAAGATCGGCTACCACGACAAGCATGGGAAACAAAGAGCCAGGGATCCAGACCTCCAGGACGACCCAGAGTCCGCTGGGAGGACAACATTAGACAATCTTTGAAGGACCGAGGACTAGAATGGAACCAGGCCAGGAAGAAGACAGCTGATAGAATAGTCTGGCGCTCTCTCTTCCAAACCTCTACACCTCACGGTAAAAGAGGAACGACTAAGTAAGTAAGTAACTTACTGATCGCGCTAAGGTACCATGAGCTGAAGATATAATAATTTTTTTGCAGGTGTTCTCTGAGATCTGAAAATTATTTCAAGGGTTTCTCCAGGATCAACAGATTGAGAAAGTCTGGTCTAAGCAATAGAATAGATGGAAAATTTATTTTCTGCTTTCCAGTTGGTGTGGTAACAGGAATAAAAGTGGTCCCTAAAATTTAATTTGGCCTCAGTCAGAGTGTCTTTATGAGTCTATTTGGATACTTCATGCTATATTCCTCCTATGGAAGTTCACAACTATTTGACATGTGTTTCAAAGCTTAAATACAGCATCATTTGAGAAAGAGAGTTCTTCGATGTTGTATAGAACCGATCCTGGTATACGGAAGTGAGCTATGGACAATTAGTAAACAAGTAGGGAAAGAATTAGCGTCCATAAACATGTGGTGTTACGAAGAATGTTAT
>JAMPIV010016006.1:0-122299 GCA_024509875.1 Oreohelix idahoensis
TCAAACAGTTTCTGTATAATACTCGATGTGTGGGCCATAGAGTGAAAGCTAGAACTGCTGCAACAAGGGATGCATCCCACGGTCTACACTGTTTTCCCCTCACAAAAACATGTTATTGCTGGGCTTGACAATTTAGTTCTGCAGTTGATTATGTTTTTTCCTACTTACGTCGTCAACGGTTTCATAATTTTCCACCGTGTACAATGTTGAATCAATAAAGCACACCAAAAGATCAAAACATACGCCTTAACGTAAACGACGGCTGTTGTGTCTAGATTTAACGGGGTTTGCCTTGCCTCAACAAGGAAATTTATTTCAAATATAAAAATATATATAAAACGACCTTTCGCGCAGTTGTGTATTTTTCATTTACAACTGTCCTTTATAAGCGGTTGTTCTTTAATTAGGGGGTGGGAGGAGGGCTGGGATATTTCTACGTCCCGGTAACAGTTTATTGGGCACACTGTTATAAAGTAGGGTTGTCTTAGCAACACCGAGATGAATTGGAGCTGCAGGGGATTGAAGTGTTAGAGACTTCACTATACTAAATCCAGCTTCTAAGGGTGCTGTGACCAGTTCCCTCCCGCGCTGCTTTCTGCCCTCACTTACTCAAGAGCCAAGTCAGGTGCACATTAACAGCTGGGTAGACTGAAGCGTGACCCACGATGTATTGAATCCGGTACCGTTGCCGCAAGAAACCAGCAGCAATAATCAACTACAGATATTTAGTCTGACAGATAATTGTAACGTTTTTCCTGCTGGTAATCTCCATGGAAAGATAATAACAAAAGGTCGTAAAATTATGTTCACATTGATAAAACTAATGTAGAAAATATCTTTCACGACGGAGTTTCTAATAAGTAGGTCACATTAAACTTTTGCAGAAAAGTAATTCTATCATTGATGCAATAACTGTATCACGTAGCGCTACTTTACCTCGCTATAAAACAGTTGAAACTGGTGTAAGAAAATGTTTGCCCGTGTCACATCACGTGTCCATGCGTGCGGGTGGAGCTTCACTTCTGTCAAGCCTTCAGTATTTTAGCCCACATTTTTTTTTAATTTGAAAAGATGTGGGAGACGATGGGAATAGCATCAGAGGACATTATTTAGCTCTCGCTCCTCCGTCATCTCGGCAAAAGAATCTACCCTGTTCAACCCAATTTTCGGTTGTAATTAGGGTATTCCTTGTAGCTCCCGTCGGTCTCTGAGAAGTCAAATAAAGAATTGGACTTCGGCATGTCGTAGAAGTTAACTAATAATGATGTTGTGCTAGGGCCTACTGCCATCACCGGTGTCAATACCTTGTCGAGGTCTGGCGGCTTGCGTACGATACCCTGATTACCCCCAGAGCTATGCCAGCGGGAGTTTTACTCCTGGAAGGTTCTACCAAGCTGGACAGGTTTGCGCGGGCAGGGGTCAGACTAAAGCAGACACACTGGTCCTCCAGGTTGGGGGTTTTAGCATAGGGTTGACACCCCTGTCTATGTAAAAAACAAATGAAGTTACGTGGAAACCCATCAACAACAGACTGATAAGATTAAGATTGAGAGGGAGATTCACCAATACTACAATAATACAATGCTACGCACCAACGAATGATAGCGATGAAGAGGTCAAGGATGAATTCTATCAACAACTGCAGAAAGAAATGGAAGACACATGTCGCGAGAGGTTCAGATGTTATTAAAATATATGATATCCCAGACAAAAAGATGTATCAAAGGATACCAGTATAGCGCCAGATAAGAGACTGGTCTTATTAGAAATACCCCCTTCTCTGAAAAGAGTAAGGGTGTATCGACAATCAACGTAGGGTCAAGCTGTATAAACCTCCAAGTATGATGATAGTGAATGTTACTTAAGGTCTAAGTGCTACCTCTCCAGATCCCACCCTGAATAATGGTTATTATATTTATTTGTATTGTATTATGGCTAATTGTCTAGAGGTTTAATTAATTTAATGGATATATAATATACATACAAACAGAATCTAACTCAACTTGAATAATTAAGTAAGACTGAATGTGCTAGGTGATTGGAATGCTAAAATAGGGCCAGATGCATACGGTCAATGGGCTGGCACAGTGGGGAAATTTGGGACAGGAGAAACCAACGATCGAGGACTAAGGCTACTAGAATTTGCCAGCAACTATAAACTAACCCTTGCAAATACACTATTTCCTCATAAGTTATCAAGAAGAACAACGTGGCATGCCCCAAAAACTGAGATACATGGCCAAATTGATTTTATTCTTGTATCCAAAAGATTCAAGTCCAGCATTAATAAAGCCAAGACTAGGACTTTTCCTGGCGCCGACATTGGTAGTGATCACGACATGGTATTGATGACGCTCAAGCTTAAACTCAAAAAGAACTATAATCAAAACAGATGTTCTCAGTTAAGATTCAATTTAGACAAATTGAAAGATCCAGAAATCGCGGGAATCTTTGAGGCAACTGTTGGAGGAAAATTCGCAGCTCTCAACTTTTTGGAGGATGATATCAACTCAATCACAGAGAACATGAAAGACGTGCTCATTGAATCAGCAACAGAAATACTTGGTAAAAGAAAGAAAATAAACAAACCATGGGTTACAGATGACATTCTGAAGTTATGTGATACACGGCGGGAAATGAAAAAGGTTAAGAAAGAGGTTCCTGAAGCAGCATGGCAATACAGTATGGTGAAGAAAAATATTAGAAAGAAAATGAAACAGGCCAAAGAAAAATGGGTAGCTGATCAATGTGAGTCCATTAATACGGGGCTAATAAAAGGTAACAGCAAGGCAGCTTTTGACACATTAAGAAGACTATCAAAACCCCAACAGCCCAGGGTAACTGTCATTGAAGATAGCAATGGGGCTCTGCTCAATGAAAAAACAGCTGTAATGAGAAGGTGGACAGAATATTGTAAAGAATTATATAACTGTAAACTTGACACTGACTTAGGCATATTAAACAACATTAAGTGCGAAAACAGAGAACTCGGAAATGCAGCAATACTACGGGAAGAAGTGGAAGAGGCTATATGTTCGATGAAAGGAGGGAAGTCACCGGGTGTGGATAATATACCAGCAAAGCTCTTGAAATATGGAGGACCAGACATAGTAAAAGTCATGACAACAATTTGCCAGAAGATATGGAGTACAAAAAAATGGCCAAAAGAATGGACGCAGTCATTAGTAATACCGCTTCCAAAGAAAGGAAATCTAAAAATGTGCAAGAACTACAGAACCATTAGCCTTATTAGTCATCCAAGTAAGGTGATGTTAAGGATATTTTTGAACAGAATAAAACAGAAATCAGAAGAAATCTTGTCAGAGGAACAGGCTGGCTTTAGACCAAAAAGAAGTACCTCAGAACAAATCTTCAATATTAGATTACTGATCGAAAAACATCTCCAGCATCAACATGATTTATACCATAACTTCATCGATTTCACAAAAGCCTTCGATCGAGTCTGGCATGAAGGCTTATGGCAAATAATGAGAAAATTCAATTTTGATACCAACATCATAGATATCATTGAAGCACTATACAAGGACGCAAGCAGTGCTGTTTTTGCAAGCATCGACATTGGAGAATTTTTCAAAACAACTGTAAGAGTTCGCCAGGGATGTATCCTGTCACCAGTGCTCTTTAATATATATCTAGGACATATTATGCAGGAGGCTCTCTACGATTATAAATCAACCATATCGATTGGAGGCCGACCTCTGTGTAATCTACGTTTTGCTGATGATATTGATCTGATAGCTGGAACAGAAACAGAACTTCAAGACCTTACCTCTAGACTGGAGAAAGTAACAAGAACATATGGGATGGAAATTAATATAGAAAAAAGCAAGATATTGGTGAATAGCCATAAGAAACATGTTCCGACCAACATTACGTTAAATGGGCAAACGTTAGAAGAAGTTAACACATTTAAATATCTCGGGTCCACTATATGTAGTGATGGAAGATCAAAAAAAGAAATCAAGACAAGACTTGAGATGGCCTCAGCTGCCATGACAAGGTTGAATGTGATCTGGAAAAGTAACATCAGTTTTCCTGTGAAGATCAAATTATACAAATCACTTGTATTATCTATTCTCTTGTATGGGTGTGAGGGCTGGACACTCACTGCAGATACGGAGCGAAGGATTCAGGCTTTCGAGCATAAATGTTATAGAAGAATTTTGCGCATTTGCTATAAAGAGCACAAAACAAATGTCTATGTTAGAGAGAAGATAAACACTTATGCAGGCCACCAAGAACCACTTTTGTCAATAGTGAAACGTCGAAAGCTTGCCTGGTTTGGGCATGTAACTCGTCATGACTCCCTTTCGAAAACGATTCTCCAGGGAACAGTCGAAGGTAAACGGAGAAGAGGAAGGCAAAGAAAATCCTGGGCTGATAACATCAAAGAATGGGCAGGACACGGTTTCTCCACACTTGTACGCATTGCTGAGAATAGAGAGCAGTGGAGGACCCTGTCTGCTGATGCTTCCACCATGGCACCCCTACGACCCATGACGGGTTATAGGTTGAGATGAGATGATGATGAATGTAAATATTTAAAATTTATTGATCCTATACCGTTTCTCTTTTCGGTTAGGAAAATGATAATAAAGTTCAAATGCTTTTTACAAAATGGAAATAAATAAGTAAGGAAGTTTCATTTCCACACTAGTTAAATATAAAAGTTATATTTAAAATGTCAATTATGTTATTATATATATATATATATATATATATATATATATATATATATATATATATATATATATATATATATATATATATATATATATATATATATATATATATATATATATATATATATATATATATATATATATATATATATATATACAGTTGTTAGTTTGACTGGACTGTAAAGTGGGTAGAAGTTCATTAAATCCTTCATTAGAGGTCCCGGAAATCAGATATGCTGACGACACAGTCCTCCTATCGACCAACCCAGAAGGACTTGAACAATTAATTCTGTCCACCAAAAAACACAGCGAGGCCCAGAATCTATACCTAAACACCAAGAAGACCAAAGTATTGACAACAGACAAAGTAAAGACCAAACCAGAAATTGAAATTGATAACGAAGAACTGGAAAGTGTTAATGAATTCGAATACTTAGGATCAATCATCAACATCAACAGCTCTGGCGACTGTGCAGTAGAAATTAAAAGAAGACTTGCAATTGCTTCACATAAACTAATACAAATGAAAAACCTATGGCAAGGCACAAGCAAAGAAACAAAGTTACAACTGATCAGAGAATGTACGCTCTTATATTCCCAGTAGCAACATACGGCTGCGAGACTTGGACACTCAATAAAAACAGTTGCAAAAAAGATTACATCATTCGAAATGAAATGCTACAGAAGGATGTTGAGAATACTCTGGACAGAAAAAAAGACCAACAGAGAAGTACTGCATTCACTAAACGTACAGGAACATTGGCTCCTAAATACCATCGCAATAAGGAAGCTGAAATTTTTCGGTCATATAAAAAGACATAATAGTCTGAAAAAAACAGTGATGGAAGGCATGGTCCCTGGAAAAAGGGGAAGGGGTCGACCTAGACGACGGTGGACCCAGGACATCACAGAGAGTCTGAACTTGTCTTTGGCTGATGCAGGTCGACTTGCCCAGAATCGTGATGCGTTCAGAGCAGCTGTAATGGAGACAACGTTCTGGAAATAATACGTCACATGATGATGAGTCATCATGCAAGTGTTTGTTTAATGTGTGGTTTAATTCTTAACAAAATAAGGCTGGATGTGCCGACCAGTGGAGTTATATGTCCACCTATCTTGTATAGTTTGAAGTACACAGTGTCTGGATCTCCAGGCTGGGAACCAATCTGGTGACTCGCTCTAAGTATATTGAGAACGTCTCGCACCAACAGAATTCCTCAGTATTGAATGTCTCGAAGACTGATAGTCATTTCAGAATAAAACCTGGGAAATACAAATAATCGCAATCCTTGTATGGTCCAGCACTATTTTATCCACACACACACACACACACACAATGAACGTTACAAACAAACTCAGACAATGTGCTAACTGTTGCACATAACACTTTGCTTCAGTACCACCTACAGCCAGTTCAATGTGATTACATTTTCCTTATAAATCATAAGTTGATCCAATTGTCCATCATATGCTTCCTTACAATGATTTGGTTAAGTATAAATTA
Organism: Oreohelix idahoensis; assembly: GCA_024509875.1. Taxonomy (NCBI): domain Eukaryota; kingdom Metazoa; phylum Mollusca; class Gastropoda; order Stylommatophora; family Oreohelicidae; genus Oreohelix; species Oreohelix idahoensis. The sequence continues at coordinate 6,208 of JAMPIV010016006.1, forward strand.
TGAAGTAACACCTTGATTAATACAGGTAAACAATTCCTGACATCCTTTCTTATGTTCCTGTACAGTGTGACGTTCGTTTACGAAATATTCCATCAAATACATTATTAAACTTACAGTCGTAGATTCTGCCATAATTCTCAATTATCCTACACATTCCCAATGCTGGCTTTCGTCCCTAATAGTTAACACATGCTTGCTTTCAAGCCGGCAGCACACTCGTCCTGTAATTTTTTTCTTAACACAGATAACACAGTACCGAACACACAAGTGGATTATAAACAGGAAAAGTACATAATTATACATATATATATATATATATATATATATATATATATATATATATATATATATATATATATATATATATATACATTTCTCTTACCCTCAGGTAGTATACAATAGCTATAACAGGCTGTAAATGGCTACTTAGATACAGCTGCAAAATATTTGACAGCAAGCGTTTGCCGCTCTCTTCTGTTCAGTACTGTATTTTGAAAATGTTGTAGCCTCAATTCAGCCCAAGTTCAAGGACTTATATAGGGTCTCAGCGTACCTCGCGGATGGTTGGGGCAAAAGCGGTGTTTAGGAATCCCAAAACAATGCGTCTTTTAACCTTCGCGTTCAATGTGCAGAAATTTTAAACTCTATTATCTTTCTTAATTGTGGATCGATTTTACTCATTTAAAGTTAGTATTATACTGGTAATTTATCTCTATCAGTCTAGCTAAAATTCGTTTAGTTAGCAAAATGCATTTAAATCTATGCAGCCTATATTGGGGACTACCTTGATGTAGAAATGTCAATTAAAACGATTTTTCTCTTAGAATAACATAGTATTTAAGGAAGTCTTTACACATACCTCTTAAGTAATATCCCCGTTGTTTAAACCAGCTATGACTTTCGTTTAAATATCTTTAGTCTTTGAGAAATTAAATATCTTCGTATTTTCTTACTTACTTAGTCGTTCCCCTTCTACCGTGAGGTGTAGAGGTTTGAAAGAGAGAGCGCCAGACCATTCTATCAGCTGTCTTCTTTCTGGCCTGGTTCCATTCTAGTCCTCGGTCCTTCAAAGATTGTCTAATGTTGTCCTCCCAGCGGACTCTGGGTCGTCCTGGAGGTCTGGATCCCTGGCTCTTTGTTTCCCATGCTTGTCGTGGTAGCCGATCTTCTCCCATTCTGCAGACATGGCCAAACCATCTTAGTTGGGACTGTTCTATTTGGGTCTGCAGCGGATGGGATTTTAGGCCTTGACGGATCGTCTGGTTGCGGACCATGTCTCTTCTTGTTACTTCAACCACTTTCCTCAGATACCTCATTTCTGAGGTTTGGATCTGGCTTTTGTGGGTTGTAGTTATTGCCCACGACTCGCATCCATATGTCAAAACTGGGACATAGGTGGAGCTGTATACAGCCATCTTCGTTTTCTTACCAACCTCTTTCTTGCTGAGGAATCCACGATTTATGGCCTGAAAAAGTCTCCCAGAAGCTGCTTTTCGAGTGGCCAACTCTTCTTTGATGCCTCCCTTTCAGTCTATAAAAGCTCCGAGATATTTAAAGTGGTCGACCTGCTCCAGGACCTGTTCTCCCAACTTAATCTGATGTTTTCTTTCTTCTCGTGATATCACCATGGATTTTGTTTTAGAGCTGCTTATGGCCATCCCTCTCTTCTCCAGCTCTTCCTTCCAGACTTGCAAGTTGGATTGGAGATGTGCCTCTGATTTAGCAATCAGGGCAACATCATCAGCAAATGCCAGCTCCGAAATATAGACCTGTCTCATCTTCCAGTACCCCACTGAATACTTTCTTGTTCTCTCCTTACATGCCTTGATGACATCGTCCATAAGGAGTATGAAGAGGTAAGGTGATAGGATATCACCTTGTCTTACACCAGTGGTGGTCCTGAACTCTTCTGACTTATGGTTTGCTGTCCTCACATAATTTCTGCAAGACTTGTAGAAGCTCTGTATAGCATGAATCAGAGGTGCTGGAATATTCTTCCTTGCCAAACAGTCCCAAAGTTTGCTCCAGGGGACCCTGTCAAACGCCTTTTCCAGATCTATGAAACAAAGATGGATCTCACTCTTATACTCAAGGGCCTTTTCACTCAGCTGTCTGAGTGTGAAGATTAGGTCTTGAGTACTTCGGTTTGCTCGGAATCCGCACTTGACCTCATCCAATTGTGGCTCAGCTAGGCGTCGGAGTCTCTGCTCTAGGATTCTAGAGTAGATTTTACCAGGGACACTGAGAAGGGATATGCCTCTATGGTTTCCACATTGTCGATTGTCACCCTTTTTGAAAATTGGTGTTATGATGGCAATCTCCCAATCCTTTGGTATGGTCTTGTTGCACCATGCTGCCTGTAGGACCTTTAAGAGTAATAGGTCTCCTGATGCTCCCATGTACTTAACCATTTCTGGTGTTATACCATCATGCCCTGCTGCTTTGCCCATCTTGATTTTCTCTAGTGCTGCCTTCAGTTCTTCCATCTTTATGTCATCTTCACCATCATTGGTTTTCTCTTCTGTGCTAGTGGTTATCATTTCTGATGCTTCACCATGCTCACCATCCAGGAGTTCTGAGAAATATTCTTTCCATCTTTCCATTACTTCCTTCGGGGCAGTAAGCAATTTTCCTTGCTTGTCCTTTATAAATTTGAGAGGGCATTGTTTTTCCTTCCTCATGTTCTTTAGGGTCTTATAGAACAATTTCTGGTTTTCTTGTGCATCTTTTTCTAGCTTTTCTCCAAATTCTTCCCAGGACTTCTGTTTTGCTGCTAGCACTTTGTTCTTTGCTTCTGTTCTGAGTGTCACATATTCTCTATATTTTTCCATTTGTCCTGTTGTGATTTTAGCTCCTAAGTATTGTTTCCATGCCATTTTCTTCTCTCTTATTTTCTCTTTGACTTCCTCTGTCCACCAAGGTGTCCTCTTTCTCTGGTTCCCAAGTCGGACTTCACCGCATGCTGCTGCAGCAGCTGTCTTTATGATATCCTTGAATTTATTCCAGAGGGTTTCCAAGTCATCAGGTCGTTCTTCTGTGTTGCTCACTGCTGTAGCAATAAGCCCCTGACATCTGGTCTTAATTTCTGGCTCTCTCAGCTTGTAGGTCCTAATGCTCATTTCTCCTGCTCGTTTACTTGGTTTCTTGCGTGATGTTGGGCAGTTCCTAGGCTGAGCAACTCTTTCAGTTGTTCGTTTGATTGTTAGCAGGTAGTGATCACTTCCAATCTCTGGCCCCCTCCAGACTCTTGCATCTCGGACATATCTGAATGAGCTTCTCCGAACAATGGCATAGTCGATCACTGACTTCTCATTCTTGGTTGGTTCACATCTAGTGTATGCATGTATGCGCTTATGGGGGAACTTTGTGTTTGTAATGATCAGATTCTGCTCACTGCAGAATCTAAGGAGTCGCTTTCCATTGTCATTGAGAGTATCTTCTCCATATCTTCCGATAACTCCACCCCATCTAGCATGGTCATTTCCAACTCTGGCATTAAAATCTCCGAGCATGATAACTTCATATAGGCAGTCATCCACTGTCCTTTGAAGCAGCTCGAAGAATTCCTCCTTGACCTCTGCTCTCTCATCCTCATTTGGCCCATACACTATGACCAGGTTGACTATGGTTTCTCCTTCTTTTAGTTTTACAACCATAATGCGCTCCGAGACAAATTTCCATCCCTTGATACTATCTTTTTGATTTTGGGCCACAATGCAACCCACGCCCCCTTTAGCTCTTTCAGATATGGGTACACCACTGTAGAGCAACGTGTTGCCATCGAGATCCATGACTCCTTGTCCTTTTTCTTCGTTTCCGTTATAGCCAGGATTTCTAGTTTTGCTTTCCTCATCTCTTCCACCAGCTCCTCTTCCTTCCCATTTATACTTCTTGTGTTCCAAGTTCCATAAGTCGTAGTCCGTAGTCCGTTCCAGTTCGTCGCCTTTAGAATCAGTCCGGTTTTCTCTCTTGTATTGCTCGTAATCATAGTTTAAGACAAACAGGTGATTGGCCTGTTGTGCCTTTGCATGGTGGAGGCTTCGTGTTTTCAATTGCACAAAATAGGCCTCTGTGTTAAGCATAAAAGGTTTCCTTATACATACCAGAAAAAGGAGCGTTCTCATTGGCTGTTATATCGGTCCGTGTTATCCTATTATTTTGAGCGGTAATGGTCAGAATATTTAGAATTCGTGATGTGAGACAGACGTCATTTCACGACAACACACCAAGATATGATCTTATTATAGTAATGGGAGACCTAAATGCGAAAGTTGGTACACACAATACATATAATGAAAGAGTAATGGGGAAATGCGGCAGCGGAACAGCAAGCGAAAATGGGGATAAGTTAATAAGTTTCTGTAGCATTAAGAACCTGGTCATTGGAGGAACACTTTACCCACATAAAGAAATTCACAAATTAACATGGGAATCACCAAATGGTCGGGACAGAAACCAGATAGACAACATCATGATTAACGGTAGATGGAGACATGCATTACAAGATGTGAAGGTAAGAAGAGGTGCAGATATTGGAAGTGATCACCATTTAGTAGTAGCAAAACTGAAAGTGAAACTAAGAAGGGCTGGACAAACTGTAACTACACAGAAAAGGTTTGACATCAGCAAATTGAAGGACCCCCTTACCAGAAAAGCTTTTGCGGCTGACATAAAGAAACGATATCAATTTGCCAAAAGTCAGGAAAAGACATTGACTGATGATATAGACCAGAAATTCAACACCATTTCAACAATATATAAGGAAAGCAGCAAATCATGCTTGAGATTCCAGGAAAGGAAGAAGCAAGACTGGATAACACCAGAAACATTAAACACCATAACACTGAGAAAGGAAATGAAAAGAAAGAAAACAGAAGCGAAGTCCCCCAGGTTAAAGCAACTATACAGGGAACAGTACAATCACAGAAATATGCAATGATATATACAATACAGGATATTTACCACACGACATGAAGACATCAGTTTTTATAACATTGCCCAAAAAACCAAATGCAACAGAATGTTCAGACTTCAGAACAATCAGCCTGATGAGTCATGCAATTAAGATACTGCTCAAAATCATACAGGAAAGAATAAAAAGTAAAGTAGACAGCGAAATCCAAGAAGAACAGTTTGGTTTTAGACGGAACAGTGGAACAAGAGAGGCAATATTTTGCCTAAGAAGATTAGCAGAAAAATATACAGAGGTCCAAAAAAGTATGTATATGTGCTTCATTGACTATAAGAAGGCTTTTGACAGAATCCATCATGAGAAAATAATTGAATGCCTCAAAGACATAGGTATTGATGGAAAAGATATAAGAATACTCAGTAACCTTTATTGGGAGCAAACTGCCACAGTAAGATCGGGAAGGAATTATTCACCATACATAGACATAAAAAGAGGTGTCAGACAAGGTTGTGTGCTGTCCCCCTGCCTATTTAATTTATACACCGAAAAAATTTTCAAACAGATACAGGAAATACCAGGACTGAACATCAGTGGAAGATCAATAAACAACCTTAGATATGCAGATGATACCGTGTTGTTAGCTGAAAGCGAACAGGAGTTACAAGAACTAGTGAAGCAAGTGAACAGTATAAGTCATGAATATGGACTCGACATTAATATTGAGAAAACTAAAACTATGATAATTAGCAAAACAGACGATAAACCCACATTAAAGATAAGCGTAAATGGGAAATCCTGGAACAAGTCAAGAGCTACGTATATCTTGGTCATATAATAACAGAAGATGGCAGATGTGAAACAGAAATCAAGAAGAGAATAGGAATGGCCAAAGCTACATTCAACAACATGAAACATATACTGACATCCAAACAGTTATCTCATAAATTAAAACTGAGAATCATAAAGTGTTATATATATTCTGCATTTCTGTATGGTGCAGAAACATGGACGATGAATAAGCATTTGGAAGAAAGAATTGAGGCTCTTGAAATGTGGATATATAGAAGAATGGGGCGTATCTCATGGAAAGAGATGAAAACAAATAAGGAGGTCCTAGAAAATCTAGGTATGAAAAGAGAACTAATGAGAGAGGTCAAAGTTCGGCAGCTAAAATACTTTGGCCACATAAAAAGGCATAACACCTTGCAGAAGACCATAACAGAAGGGAGAGTTGAAGGTAAACGTGCAAGGGGAAGACAGCGCTATAAGTGGGAAGATAACATCAAGAGATGGACGGGAAAGAGTCTATCAGAGTGTACCACCAAGACAAGAGACAGAAGACGTTGGAGATCCATTACAGCCAACCTCCGTTGTGGAGATGGCAACTGATGATGATGATGACAGTCAGCTGGACAAAGAAGTTAAACGCCAATCCCGAGCCAACAAAAGGAATTTCCTAGACGATCTTGCAAGACAGGCAGAAGAGGCAGCACTGAGAAATGAACAAAGCACAGTATACAAAATAACTAAATTCATCAGCGGAAAACGAGGTGCAAACAATATTACATTAGTAAGAGATAAGCAAGGAAATCTCATCACGACAGCAGAGGAACAGGAAACAAGATGGGCAGATCATTTCAGAGAAACTCTGAACAAGGAACCACCAGAGACACGATTGAATAATCCTGAGGCTGAAAACGATCTAGATGTTAATACAGACATTCCACGAAAAGAAGAAATCATCACAGCAATCAAAGGGTTAAAGAATGGAAAAGCTCCGGGCCATGACAACTTAAATGCAGAGCTATTTAAGACAGACCCTGAGCTAGCAGCAGAACTATTAGAACCACTATTTGCACAAGTCTGGAATACAGGGACAACACCAACAGAATAATTGTCAAATTGCCCAAGAAGGGAGATCTTGCAGACTGCAATAATTGGAGAGGAATCACTCTTCTCTCAGTTCCCAGCAAAATACTAGGCAGGAGAATTATACATAGAATTTCAAAAGCAGTAGTCCACAAACTGAGGAAAGGACAAGCAGGATTTAGAAAGAACAGAATATGTGTAGATCATTGTTGCGCACAGATTCTTTTGTGTGGTAGTCTGTGACGCACAGATTACTGTTGGTAGGCATACAAATGTAAAGTATAACTAGTTGTCTGATGAAAAGTATTTTATTTAAGAATCAATGATTCTTAGTCTAAGGGACAGAACCCTCATTGATCGATGTTATATTCGGTTATATGGGTTATCTTTTCTTGTGTCACAATCTGGCGTATGAATACTAGATTTACGTCATTTTGCGTCTGGTATGGCCAGATACAGATTGGTCTTGCTTAAAATGTTTATGGCCCGAATTTATATTTATTCCTTGACTATTTAAGGTGATTCGGTCTTATATCTTTGTATCTTTGTATTTCTATGTCGGTCTATTTTTTAAGCTGAACTCATGGGTCAAAGGCATTTCTGCGCATGCGTCGATTTGGGGTGTCGAGAGAGAAGCTGCTGTCATGTCGTCGCTACTATGGGCTGGTTGATTAGAATGCCTGAAGATTGATCTCTGTGATTTATTCTAGGAAGGAGATTGTTTCTCTGTATGACTGTAGTATCAGAGATTCTCCTAATGTTGATTATTAACGCCAAGGAATGGCGTGCGTTATTAGCTTGTGTGTGTTTTCCTAAAGCCAGGTAAAACCAAAACCTTTTTGCTGAACTTTTTTGCTAAGCCTAGATGGGAGACGTATTATCGTACATCTAGGATTGTTGACTACAGATGAAGATGACGTGTTATCTAGCAGCACTAGATTATTTGATGTAACCAGCCTTATTGATAGCAGAAATGTATAGAAGCCCAATGAGGACATTTATGGATGAATAACGAATTAATTCTGCTTCATAATTTTTCATCCTGGGTGAGCGAAGCTCACGGAGGAGAGCCACTTTGTGGATTCTGCCATTGTAAGCGGACCATCGTCGGAGAACAGAAAAGGTCCTATTATCTGATGATGGTACAGAGATCTATATATTATGAAAACCCACTACTGTGGTTTAACATTGTTGCTATAAACATTTGATGAATTTACGGCTTGAGAAACTTAGCCAGGAGAAGGTTCTGACAGTGAACCATTGTTGATGATTATGTATCCACCTTAACTGACGCGATTAGTCAGTTGAAGCATGAGACGATAGACAACCAGAATATTGAGTGCTTGCCTACTATCGTTCCATTATATTTACATGCCACATAAATGTACATCTGATATTGTCACCCATTTTTCAAGTATACGATGATTTTTTGCCAACCTGTTCAAGTGACTGTAATCGTGATGTCGAAGTGTACGTCCATTATTAAATGTATGAAACGTCATCAGCAGTCTACCCTTTATTGACTTCTAACTATGATTGAGTGAGTGACTTGTCAACTCAACAGAACTGTACACACATTCGCGTCCTTTACATCTACATTCTCACTCGATGTCAGCACTGTGTCGGAACGAGTTGACCATTCATTTATGTGTCCAGTATAACCTGATGAAAGCAGTAACATTACAACAAAAAACACCTTATCAATGTGGTAGGCCAGATTTCTGGGTCTAACCTGCACAGTGGACATTGCCAGAAGTCAGCTACTGATACCAGATCGTTTCCTGCGGACGCATACGACACACATAAACACCAGCATTACAAGTCTACAGTCGATGTCAGCTAGTCAGCAGTTTCGTTACGTGACCTGACCTGTCAAGCAGAGGCAGTAACTAGGTCAGCGCTTGTTGACATTTGTGTTAGAACAGACATCATTGCACAGCAGGGTATTAGCAAATATTAACTGTGTTAGCGAGAAGTGCTTATATTTCAGCGGTGGATCTTCTGGTGTCCTGCTCTATATTGAACATTGTAATAGTTTAGGCCAGAAGTATTAATTTATTAAAGTGGCAATTTATTAGTTAGTTGATAATTAGAAACTATACCATTATGCCGTAGAACTGAACCTCCTTTGCAACACATATTATTCACATGCTATTTGATTACATTGTGTGAGATATATATATATTTATGTTTAAATGTTTACATGTTGCATATTAGTGTTGTGTATATGTCTGTCGACGGTTGGGTAAGGTGACTAATATAAGATTTCCCACGTCATAGAGGGCTTATATTAGTGTTCTGTAGGCGCAAATTTTCTTAATTGAAAATTTGCTAGCGACAATTTGTTGCTATTGTTGTTAGCTGTGACGACGTGTTGTTTTTTCTTCGTTGTTTTTGTAATATTTTTTCTGTCCTTTGTTTATGTCCTTTGTATGTTGACATATGCTATAAGGTATATTTGATCATACACTATATGAAGTGCACTTGTGGTATAGAATAAACTGGTAGTTCATTACTATTATTATTATTATTATACAAGTAAGTATACAAGACCTTATTAAAGGCTTGTCTCCCACAGAGATTGGGATAAAGGGAGTGTAAAGGGCAATTTTTACTATCTTGCAATATAATACATTTATATTCTTATTATGTTCGCAAATATTTTGTAAGCAAAGTATTTCCTTTTTAAGTGCTTAAGGAGAAGTCATTTTTGGGTTGCTTCCCTTGAAAATAGTTCTGTCATCTTCGATCGGACTCCGCAGACGACTCTAGGCCTACTGCGATTTATTCTGTGGCTGGGTAGGAATAGATTGTTCTTGCTTCAGTATATCTATGGCCTGAATTTATACGTAGTGTTTGTATGAGTAGGACGAATCTGTCTTATATATGGATATCTTTGCATTTCTAAGTCGAACTAATTTGGTTGTCGCTAGAAAAGGTCAAAGGCTATGCAGCGGAAGTATCGCTAGCAAGGGGTGTGATCCATGGCTGTCATCCTGTGAGGATGCCGAGTTTTGTTGTAGCAGGCTTTTTGCCGAAATAGTGATCTATATATGGATGGGGAAAAGTGATAATCATTTAGACATGTTGTATGTACTTTACCCCAGTGTTTATTCTCTTTTGCCAAGGAATGGCAAAGTTATATTTCGCATAAAAAGGTAAAACCACAATTTATTATGAACTTGGGCTTCGCCATCGTTGTTGATAAGCAGATGCACAGTGGTACTTTTAAAAAGAATATCCATTCAAAGGAAGAAGACATTCCTATGTATCAGCACTGGATTGTATGATATTATTCAATTACCTCTATGAGAGAACCTATGAAGAAATGAGGACATTTAATGAATGACTAATTTTGGTCTATATTCTATAGTGAGTGAAGCTCACGAGAGAGAGAACAGCCATGTTGAAATTCATATACTTTGTATTTATCGAGTGAGAAAAAGGGATGCCTGTACTATCGCTCGATGAACCAAGAGATCACTGCTACATGTGAGAACCCATGTCTGGGATTCCTATATTATGAAATATATATATATATTGAACTTTACGTGAAGGAATATTCGCTAGACGAGGTTAGGTCTAGGAGCCTTCCTATGTATTGGTTATGGTCTGACGTGCCCAGTCAGTAAAGCCAGATGATTTACATGATGGAACGCTGAATGCTTATTTACGAATGCTCCATTATGATATTTGCCAAGCATGAATGCTAACTTAAGATGATATTCCTGTGATCAACATTATGCTGTCTATGTCGACATTTGTTCCTGTAACCATACACGTACTGTCCAAGTGTGCGTCCCATTAAATGTTATAAAAAGACCACCGTAGTTCCAGTACTTCTTGAATTCGAACAGTGTGAGTATGAGTGATGTACTACCAACCTGTCAACTCTATCGAATCATTCTACCATTCGCGTACTGACATTCAGATACACACTCATTGTTTACACTCACATTCTTGTCGGAGCCTCATCACGTTCCAGGACAAGATGACCTGTATGACCAAAACTGTGCTGGGTTTTGATGAGTTGACAATCGTTACACTTTACTACACCAGTCCCAACATCTACATTTATCCACTGGTGGACATTCACATCATTTAGCAAATAAAGCATGATTCAACAACTAGTAGCCAGTATGAGTTAACAACTACACAAAGAAAAAGTTTAACAACTGGTGTGCCAGCTTCCTGGGTCAACCTGCACAGTGACCATATTGAGAAGTAAACTACTGAGACCAGACGTTCCTTGGGGTCTGTTACGACACACAAATACATCAACAGTACAACTCTACAGTGATGTCAGCGTGACCTGTCCTGTCGAGAGTATGCAGTAACTAGGTCAGGGTTTGTTGACATTTGGTTCATTGGACATTTGCCATACAACTGACAGTGTTACACAGCGAGCTTGGTTGAAACATAGAACATTACACATCAGGACTGGAGAATATTTGACAGTGTTTGCGAAAGAAAATGTTATTGAACTGAGAAGTCCTACATTGATTGTTATCATTCAAATCAACGATGGAGCTTCTATTTCTGTGTTGAATTTAAAATAATTAGACCAGAAGTATTTGTTTAATAAAGTACCACAGTACTGTACTATTAGGCAGTGTAACTGAGCCTTCATTCCAACACATTCTTTCTGCAACACTCTATTTACATCATATTGCCATACTATTTATGCATTTATGTATTTATGTTTAACTATTTATATGTGATATTTGTTTGTATCCAGCGGGTTGTTGTTTCGGTTGGGCGGTGTCACACAGCAGAGTATCCCACGTAATAGAGGGTCTGATGTGTGCGTTTCTATAGGTGCAATTTTCTTCATTGAAAATTTGCTGCGACAGCTGTTGCTATTAGTGTTAGCTGTGAAGTCTGTACTCATTGTTGTTTTTGTAATATTCCTCTGTTCTTTAGTTTGTTTTGATTTGTTTGTAATTTGTTGGTCTACCCTATTCTATCTTTCAGTTCTATTCTCAATTTATATTTATATACTGTGGCGTTATTTGTATTTGTTATCCTCTTGCGGTTTATCTTTTATTGTTTTTCCAATTTTATTTATTTCATTTCCGCAAATGTTTTCATGTTTTTCTGTATAACTGTTTTGTTTTGTGCCTGATCGACATACACTATTTAAAATATAGTTGATCATATAAATTGATGTACAAGAATCAACTGATAGTTAATTGCTATTACTAAAGGTACACAGTTGATGATATAAAACACTATTTCTGGTGCACTGCACTTATATTATAGAGTGAACCAGCAACTTATAGCTGTTATTATATAAGGATTTATACAAGACCTTTGTAAGGCTTGTTTCCCACAGTGATTGGGATAGTTAAGTACTATTTTTCACAGGTTACAAAGTTATCATACAAAGTCTTTGATTAAGACTAAGAAAGTAAATTTATTTACTTTTGCAAATTACTGATCTTATTAGACAAGATGTCTACCTTGGATTATTTTATCACACAAGGCAGGGCTCTTGATAAGACTGGTCAGCAGTTAGAAGAATGGGCAGTTGCTCAATATGACAAAGCATTGGCTGCTGAAGAAAGAAAAGCATTGATTGAAGAAAAGAAATTAGAAGCTGAGGAAAGAAAATTACAAAGAGAGGATGAACAAAAGAAATTGCAGATACAGACTGATGAAAAAAGATTCCAGATGGAAATGGAAAAAGAGAAAAGAAAAGATGAAGCTGCTGCTGAAGAGAAAAAAATTACAGGCTGCTGCAGAAGAGAGAAAATTACAAGCTGAAGCTCAAGAAAAAAAAGCAATAAGAGAACATGAACACCAAAAAGAACTTTTAGCATTTGAGTTAGAAAAGTTAAAGTTAACAAACATAAGTAATGTTAATCAAGCATCTAGTGGTAATGGTAAACCCTTTACTTACAAGGTCAAGGTACCAGCGTTCAACCCTTCCAGTGATGACATAACATTCTGGCTAAACAGATTTGAACGCTCGTGTCGAGCACATAATGTGGACAAATCACAATATGCTAACCAGTTATCAGAAAATCTGAAAGGTGATTCTCTGACTAGTTTAAGTTTGGTTGAAGAGGCTGACAAAGATAACTATGATGTTATTAGGGCAGCCTTGTTAAAGAAGTATCAGTTGTCTGAAGAGGGTTATCGGAAGTTGTTTAAGACAATGGTGCCTGAGGCAGGTGTGTAGAATTCTCAGAATTCATTGCAAGAACACGTCTTACATTTGATCGTTGGATTGAGCTATCCAAAACAGAAAAGACTTATGAAGCCCTTATGGACTTGATACTCAGAGACAAGATTATGTCAAGTATAAATAAACCTTTCCTCGAATTCTTACATGAGCGTAAACCTAAGTCTCTAAAAGAAATGGAACAGTATTGTACCCAATACGTCACTGCACATCCGGACGTAGCCATTAGCAACAGTAAGGTTAAAGAAGGTATGCCAGTTGCTTCTGCAACACCATACAACCCTAATCACTCTCACAAATTCCAAGGACCTCAAAATAGGTTTAATAAAAAAAGGTAACTATTACAGTTATCAGAACCAAGGTAACCAATCATTTCAGGGTTCTTCTTCGAATACCTGGAGAAGAGCTGACAGCCCTCGATTCAGGGGTGGTCATAATTACAGGAACTTTCGCAAAGGAAGTCATTCTAGAAACTATCCAAGTTTTCCTTCATGGAGACAACAGGATCATAATTACCGAGATACTCATTATAATGAATATGATGATAGTAACCAAAGGAGCTATGATTCAAACCCGAGTAGAGGTTATAATAGTGGAAACAATGATAAGTACAGAGGCAATAATAACAGAGGTAGAGCACAATTCAAAAAACATAAAGCTCATTACCAGGCGAACTCTGCACAGCAAGAGTCCCACGAAGCCTATAAACAAAATAAAGATAATGATGACTCTAATAATATGGCATGTGCCGCTTTTGATTTTGGGAGAGCATCTCAGTGCCCCCAATGCAAAACATTATTTGAGCCAACCACAGTGTCTACTTTAAGCTGTGGCCATCCTCTTCCCGCTCTTCCTGCGTCAATCGCGCATGATGGGAGAGGTTCTCTTGTCTTACACAAAGGTTTAGTAAATGACAATCCAGTCTCAGTACTTTTTGATTCTGGATGCACAACTATTGGGGTTAGGCAGTCACTCATAGATCCTTCTCATTCTACAGGCAAAGTAGTCAAATGCGTAACATTTGGCGGCACCATAGAGAAATACTCTACCGCTATCATTAGGATTGCTACTCCTTTCTTCACAGGAGATGTACACGCATGTCTTTTGCCGGATCCGATCGCTGATCTTATCATCGGTCGCATTCACGGAGTCCAAGAATGCACTCCGGAGCAAATTTCCGTTTGGGAAAATCAAAATATGCAATCTGCTAATGCAGTAGTCACTAGAGCTCAAGCTCTCAATATGCCTGAAACTTCATCTGTTGAAGATAATGAAGTGCATAACCAAGATGATCCCTTGGTAATTTCTCGTGACTCGTTTATAAAACAACAAGAAGAAGATCCGACTCTTAAGAAATTCTTCACTCTTGTAACAAAAGGTGATCCGAATAAAGATTCAAATTGTAAATCTTGGATTACAATGAAGAATGGCGTACTTGTACGTATGGTGCAAGACTCCACTAAGTCAAGTCATTCTCAGATTCTTGTACCCAAGAATTTGAGAGTTAAGATCTTACAACATGCACACGACTCTCAGTGTGCTGGTCACATGGGTTTTTCCCGTACTAAGTCAAGAGTTCTTGCGGCTTTCTTTTGGCCTTTTGTGAACAAGGACATACGGATCTATTGTCGATCCTGTAAAGTATGTCAAGAAGTCAAATCCAAAGGTCCTCGTCATGCTGCGCCTATTCAGGCTGCAGATATTCCTATTCGTCCATTCCAGAAAATGGCGATAGACATCATTGGTCCATTCAAGATCAAATCTGCTAGAGGACATCAGTTTATCTTAACGTGTGTAGACATGTGCACACGTTGGCCAGAGGCTATCCCTCTAAAGAGCATTACTACCGCTGACATTGCAGATGCTCTTTGGCTTATATTTTCTCGGCTGGGATTCCCCGGAGAAATATTATCAGATCATGGCACCCAACTGATATCGGATACCATGTCTCAAGTAATGTCTACTCTACAGATAGAGAGATCTTTGAGTAGCATCTATCATCCTATGTCCAATGGGATGGTCGAGCGACTAAATAGAACACTTAAGAACTTATTAGGGAAGATAACTGAGGATCATCCTCAGGATTGGGATAGGGTTTTACCCGCGGCCCTCTTCGCGTACAGAGAGGTCCCAATGAACATACAGGGTTTTCGCCCTTTGAACTTGTCTTTGGCGCGCGACCGCGCGGCCCAATGTCTTTGCTGCATGATCTTATAACAGCTGACAATATTGACGATGACACAAAATCTTCTTACGAGTATGTCATCGCGCTGAGACAAAAGATTATCGAAGCATGCAAATTGGCAACGTCCTCTTCTGAGTTTGCTAAGCAGAAGGCAAGACAATTTGCTAATAAGAAGAGAACTTTACGACAACTTTGTCCTGGTGACAAAGCATTTGTTTTGCTACCTTGTCGTGAAAATAGACTCCTTATTAGTTGGAAAGGTCCGTACGATATAATATCGAAAATTTCAGATGTTGACTACATCGTCGATATTAACGGGAAGCATAAAACCTTCCACATCAATATGCTTACGGAGTTCCATGAACGTCCTGACTATCTACAGCCTATTTTCCAGGCAACGGACGATTCTCATGTCAAACATGGTCATTACTCATCACTGTCTGTAATACAGGATGAGGAAACAAGTTTTTCGGATGTTAATCTCCCGCTTCCAATGATCCCACTTCATTCTAGTGAATCATGGAAAGACGTTACTGTTTCTCCTGATTTGTCTCTAGGAGAACGGCGACAAGTTTCGTCTATGTTACAAACATTTCAGGATGTCCTCACTGACATCCCTGGACAAACTCATGTCATTGAGCATGACATTGTTCTAACTGAACATACTCCAATTAGGGTTAGGCCTTATCCTATCCCTATACATTTCCAAACACAGGTTGAAAAGGAGTTGGATGAAATGATAGATTTACAAATAATCGAACCATCCACTTCTGCATATTCTTCGCCGATGGTTATTGTTCGAAAAAAAGACAATAACATACGTCTTTGCGTTGACTATCGCAAATAGAATCAAGTTACGAAGTTCGATGCTGAACCTATGCCTTTACTAGAAGAGTTACTTACTCGTCTTTCTAAATCGCATTTTTTCACTAAACTTGATTTGTCTAAAGGATATTGGCAAGTTCCATTATCCGAACGCGCCAAACCTCTTACCGCTTTCTCTACTCCCAGAGGCCTTTTCCAATGGAATTTTATGCCTTTCGGCCTTATGAACGCACCAGCTACATTTGTACGCATGATGCGTCGAATCCTATCGTATCGGTCAGATGTCATTGCTTATCTAGACGACATCTGTCTTTTCAGCGATACTTGGGAAGATCACTATTCAGGATTAGTTGAATTATTATCAACTCTGCGTGAGTATAACCTGACAGCAAAACCATCTAAAGCTTGTATTGGCTTTAGCGAAATTGCTTTCTTAGGCCATCGAGTAGGTCACGGTTTCTTGAAGACAGAAGACCATAATATCACTAAGATACTTAACATCTCTATCCCTAGGACTAAAAAGCAAGTGCGAAGTCTTTTAGGTCTCATACAATTTTATGGACGTTTCATTCCGAATCTGTCCTCTATCATGGCACCTCTCTCTACACTATTAAAGAAAGGGTCGCCTAACATGGTTCACTGGTCTCATGAATGCCAATCTTCGCTAGAGAAGATCAAAACTATGTTTTCATCACCACCTATTTTAGTGTTACCTACAACAGATAAGACATTTGTTCTTCGTAGTGACGCTTCATCCACTGGGATTGGAGCGGCACTAATGCAAGAGTACTCTGGAACTCTGCATCCTGTAATGTACATATCCAGAAAACTTAATGCTGCAGAAAGGAATTACTCGGTTTTAGACCGTGAATTATTGGCAATGGTTTGGTCAATTCTCAAACTCCAAAGATTCCTTCTGGGCGCGCATTTCGTAGTGGAAACTGACCAAAAAGCTCTTACGGCTATCCAAAGTAAAAACTTGAAGAGCTCGAGATCAACTCGATACGCAATCGCTCTTCAACCTTTTCATTTTTCGGTACGAGCTATCCGTGGTTCAGAAAATGTGATGGCGGACATTCTGTCCAGATGCCCACATGATGCCACTTAACTGTTAAATATTGGATCTTTTTATTATGTATAACTTTACAACAGTTATTTTTTGTTTCTTTACTAAGATACACATTTGTAATTTAATAATAGAATGATGGTATCGCTACTTAGCGGTTTATTGATGTTAATTCACCGCTGTTCTTTGATGATTGTTTCTTCATAAATCATAAATTTAAGATTGTAGTGTGAATTTTTGGTATGCATTGTATAATTACCAGAATTGTATTATACGTACATCACACCTTCCTGGAAACATTTATTCGTAGGGAAACAATTTCTCTCAGATTTTGAGATATATATTCTCACCAGTCATATTAGGAATTATAGTTATTCCTGATATTTTCATCTGCGCAGTATTCTTGCGTTGTGAGCCTATTCTACGGTGCTCCTAGATGTATTTAAAAAAAAAAAAATTTTTTTTTTTTTTCCCGGGAGGTGTGGTAAGACTGTAAAGGGCAATTTTTACTATCTTGCAATATAATACATTTATATTCTTATTATGTTCGCAAATATTTTGTAAGCAAAGTATTTCCTTTTTAAGTGCTTAAGGAGAAGTCATTTTTGGGTTGCTTCCCTTGAAAATAGTTCTGTCATCTTCGATCGGACTCCGCAGACGACTCTAGGCCTACTGCGATTTATTCTGTGGCTGGGTAGGAATAGATTGTTCTTGCTTCAGTATATCTATGGCCTGAATTTATACGTAGTGTTTGTATGAGTAGGACGAGTCTGTCTTATATATGGATATCTTTGCATTTCTAAGTC
This sequence comes from Oreohelix idahoensis, assembly GCA_024509875.1. NCBI lineage: Eukaryota > Metazoa > Mollusca > Gastropoda > Stylommatophora > Oreohelicidae > Oreohelix > Oreohelix idahoensis. Next base: position 24,058 of record JAMPIV010016006.1, read on the forward strand.
GAACTAATTTGGTTGTCGCTAGAAAAGGTCAAAGGCTATGCAGCGGAAGTATCGCTAGCAAGGGGTGTGATCCATGGCTGTCATCCTGTGAGGATGCCGAGTTTTGTTGTAGCAGGCTTTTTGCCGAAATAGTGATCTATATATGGATGGGGAAAAGTGATAATCATTTAGACATGTTGTATGTACTTTACCCCAGTGTTTATTCTCTTTTGCCAAGGAATGGCAAAGTTATATTTCGCATAAAAAAGGTAAAACCACAATTTATTATGAACTTGGGCTTCGCCATCGTTGTTGATAAGCAGATGCACAGTGGTACTTTTAAAAAGAATATCCATTCAAAGGAAGAAGACATTCCTATGTATCAGCACTGGATTGTATGATATTATTCAATTACCTCTATGAGAGAACCTATGAAGAAATGAGGACATTTAATGAATGACTAATTTTTGGTCTATATTCTATAGTGAGTGAAGCTCACGAGAGAGAGAACAGCCATGTTGAAATTCATATACTTTGTATTTATCGAGTGAGAAAAAGGGATGCCTGTACTATCGCTCGATGAACCAAGAGATCACTGCTACATGTGAGAACCCATGTCTGGGATTCCTATATTATGAAATATATATATATTGAACTTTACGTGAAGGAATATTCGCTAGACGAGGTTAGGTCTAGGAGCCTTCCTATGTATTGGTTATGGTCTGACGTGCCCAGTCAGTAAAGCCAGATGATTTACATGATGGAACGCTGAATGCTTATTTACGAATGCTCCATTATGATATTTGCCAAGCATGAATGCTAACTTAAGATGATATTCCTGTGATCAACATTATGCTGTCTATGTCGACATTTGTTCCTGTAACCATACACGTACTGTCCAAGTGTGCGTCCCATTAAATGTTATAAAAAGACCACCGTAGTTCCAGTACTTCTTGAATTCGAACAGTGTGAGTATGAGTGATGTACTACCAACCTGTCAACTCTATCGAATCATTCTACCATTCGCGTACTGACATTCAGATACACACTCATTGTTTACACTCACATTCTTGTCGGAGCCTCATCACGTTCCAGGACAAGATGACCTGTATGACCAAAACTGTGCTGGGTTTGATGAGTTGACAATCGTTACACTTTACTACACCAGTCCCAACATCTACATTTATCCACTGGTGGACATTCACATCATTTAGCAAATAAAGCATGATTCAACAACTAGTAGCCAGTATGAGTTAACAACTACACACAAGGAAAGAGTTTAACAGGGAGCTGGTTATTCAAGTTTATTAAAACTTGCTCTCATTCACGGTGGAATAAATTTCATTGACTTTTTCAGGTAACTAGTCACATATTGTTAGACATTATGTCGACTTTAGATTACTTTATTGAGCTAGGGAAATCCCTAGGCAAGACTGGTGATATGTTGGAAGAGTATGCTAACAGTCAATATGACAAAGCACAAAAATTTGAAATTGATAAACTGAAGGCTGAAGAGAAAAAACAAAAAGCTGAGGAGAAAAGATGGGAAAGAGAGGCTGAAGAAAAAAGATTACAAAGAGAAGCAGAAATTGAACAAAAGAAAATTGATGCTGAAGAAAAAAGATTACAAAGAGAAGCTGAGGCTGAAAATAAAAGATTGGAAGCTGAGGAGAGAGAAATGAAGATGGAACATGAAAATAAGGAAAAACTTTTTGCATTTGAGTTAGAAAAATTGAAATTGACAAATATGAGTAATGTTAATCAGTCATCTGGTGGTAATGGTAAACCTTTTATTTACAAGATCAAGCTACCAGCTTTTAATCCATCCAGTGACGATATAACAGTGTGGCTGGATAGGTTTGAACGTTCTTGTCGAAATCATAACGTGGATATATCACAATATGCTAATCAGTTATCAGAGATACTGAAAGGTGACACTCTGACTAGTTTAAGCTTGGTAGAAGAGGCTGACCAGGATAATTATGATGTTATCAGAGCAGCCTTATTAAAAAAAATCAATTGACAGAGGAAGGTTACCGTCTTTTGTTTAAGAGAATGGTACCTGAAACAGGGGTAGAATTCTCAGAATTCATTGCAAGGACACGTCTTACGTTTAATCATTGGATTGAGTTGTCCAAAACAGAAAAGACATATGAAGCCCTTATGGACTTGTTGCTCAGAGAAAAGATTATGTCAAGTGTAAATAAACCATTCCTTGAATTCCTACATGAGCGTAAACCCAAGACACTAAAAGAAATGGAACAATATTGTACCCAATACGTCACTGCACATCCGGACGTAGCTATTAGCAATGCTAAGATTAAGGAAAGTATGCCAGTTGCTTCAGCAACACCATACAACCCTAATTACTCACACAAATTTCAAGGACCACAAAACAGGTTTGATAAAAAGGGTAACTCGAATAATTATCAAAATCAAGGTAATCAATCATTTCAAGGTTCTTCTTCGAAGAACTCGAGACGAGGTGACAGCCCTCGATACAGGGGTTACCACAATTATAGGAATTTCCGCAGAGGAAGTCATTATAGGAACTATCCAAGTCATCCGTCATGGAGACAACACGACCATAATTACAGAGATACTCATTATAATGAACATAATGATTGTAACCATGAGAACTATGACTCAAACCCAAATAGGGGTTACAATAGAGGAAACAATAATAATTGGAGAGGCAATAATAATCGAGGTAGATCTCAATACAGAGGACATAAATCACATTATCAGGCAAACTCTGCGCAGCAAGAGTCCCATGAAGCCTGTAATCAGACTAATGATAATAAAAACTCTAATAATATGGCATGTTCTGCTTTTGATTTTGGTAGAGCATCTCTCATCATCTCATCTCAACCCATAACCCGTCATGGGTCGTAGGGGTGCCATGGTGGAAGCATCAGCAGACAGGGTCCTCCACTGCTCTCTATTCTCAGCAATGCGTACAAGTGTGGAGAAACCGTGTCCTGCCCATTCTTTGATGTTATCAGCCCAGGATTTTCTTTGCCTTCCTCTTCTCCGTTTACCTTCGACTGTTCCCTGGAGGATCGTTTTCGAAAGGGAGTCATGACGAGTTACATGCCCAAACCAGGCAAGCTTTCGACGTTTCACTATTGACAAAAGTGGTTCTTGATGGCCTGCATAGGTGTTTATCTTCTCTCTAACATAGACATTTGTTTTGTGCTCTTTATAGCAAATGCGCAAAATTCTTCTGTAACATTTATGCTCAAAAGCCTGAATCCTTCGCTCCGTATCTGCAGTGAGTGTCCAGCCCTCACACCCATACAAGAGAATAGATAATACAAGTGATTTGTATAATTTGATCTTCACAGGAAAACTGATGTTACTTTTCCAGATCACATTCAACCTTGTCATGGCAGCTGAGGCCATCTCAAGTCTTGTCTTGATTTCTTTATTTGATCTTCCATCACTACATATAGTGGACCCGAGATATTTAAAGGTGTTAACTTCTTCTAACGTTTGCCCATTTAACGTAATGTTGGTCGGAACATGTTTCTTATGGCTATTCACCAATATCTCAATGCTCCCAATGCAAGACATTATTCGAACCAACTACGGTGTCTACTTTAAGTTGTGGTCACCCTCTCCCTGCTCTTCCTGCGTCAGTCGCGCATGATGGAAGAGGATCTCTTGTCTTACATAAAGGTCTAGTAAATGATAGCCAAGTCTCAATTATTTTTGATTCTGGCTGCACCACCATTGGTGTTAGGCAGTCACTCGTAGATCCTTCCCATGCCACAGGCAAAGTAGTCAAATGTGTAACATTTGGCGGCACCTTATAGAAGTACTCTACTGCTATCATCAATATAGCTACTCCTTTCTTTACGGGAGATGTGCATGCATGTCTTCTGCCGAATCTGATCGCTGATCTCATCATTGGTCGTATTCACGGAGTCAAAGAATGCACTCCGCAACAAATTGCTGCTTGGGAAGATCAAAATATGCAAACTGCTAATGCAGTAGTCACAAGAGCGCAAGCTCTCATTATGCCCCAAACTTCATCTACTGAAGATGCTGAAGTGCATAACCAAGATGATCCCTTGGTAATTTCTCGTGACTCATTTATAAAACAGCATGAAGATGATCCCACTCTAAAGAAATTCTTCACTCTTGCAACAAAAGGTGATCCAAATAAAGATACAAATCGAAAATCTTGGATTACAATGAAAAATGGCGTACTTGTGCGTATGGTCCAAGACTCTACTACGTCAATGCATTCTCAGATTCTTGTTCCCAAGAATTTGAGAGTTAAAGTTTTGCAGCACGCTCATGATTCTCAGTGTGCTGGACATATGGGTTTTTCCCGTACTAAGTCAAGAGTTCTTGCGGCTTTCTTTTGGCCTTTCGTAAACAAAGACATACGGATTTATTGCCGATCTTGTAAGGTATGTCAAGAAGTCAAATCCATAGGTCCACACCATGCTGCACCTATTCAGGCTGCAGATATTCCTATTCGGCCGTTTCAGAAAATGGCAATAGACATTATTGGTCCGTTTAAGATCAAATCTGCCAGAGGACATCAGTTTATCTTAACGTGTGTTGACATGTGCACACGTTGGCCAGAGGCTATACCTCTGAAGAGCATTTCCACTGCCGATATTGTAGACGCTCTTTGGCTTATATTTTCTCGTCTGGGATTCCCCGGAGAAATATTATCAGATCATGGCACCCAATTGATATCGAATACCATGTCTCAAGTGATGTCTACTCTGAAGATAGATAGATCATTGAGTAGTATCTATCATCCTATGTCTAATGGGATGGTGGAACGTCTAAACAGAACACTCAAAAACTTACTAGGGAAGATAACTGAGGATCATCCTCAAGATTGGGATAGGGTTTTGCCCGCAGCCCTCTTTCGTACAGAGAGGTCCCCAATGAACATACAGGATTTTATCCCTTTGAACTTGTCTTCGGCGCGCGACTGCGCGGCCCTATGTCTTTGCTTCACGATCTTATAACAGCTGATAATATTGATGATGACACAAAATCTTCTTACGAATATGTCATCGTGCTTAGACACAAGATTATCGAAGCATGCAGATTAGCAACTTCTTCTTCTGAATTTGCCAAACAGAAGGCAAGGCAATTTGCCAATAAGAAGAGAACATTACGACAACTTTGTCCTGGGGACAAAGCATATGTTCTGCTACCTTGTAGGGAAAACAGACTTCTTATCTCATGGAAAGGTCCGTTCGATATAATTTCGAAAACTTCCGATGTTGACTATATTGTCGATATTGATGGGAAACATAAAACCTTCCACATCAATATGCTTACGGAATTCTATGAACGTCCTGAGTATTTGCTGCCTATTTTCCAGGCAACGGACGATTCCTCAGTACCTCATGGTCATTTCTCATCCTTGTCAATAATACAGGATGAAGAAACAAGTTTCTCGGATGTAAATCTCCCTCTTCCAGTGATTCCACTTCATTCTAGTGAATCATGGAAAAACGTTACTGTTTCTCCTAATTTATCTCTAGAGGAACAGCGACAAGTTTCTTCTATGTTACAAACATTTCAGGATGTCCTTACTGACATTCCTGGACACACCAATGTCATTGAACATGACATTATTCTAACTGACCATAATCCTATTAGGGTCAGGCCATATCCTATACCTACACATTTTCAGACACAGGTCGAGAAAGAGTTGGATGAGATGATAGAAATAAAAATAGTCGAACCATCCAGTTCTGCATATTCTTCGCCGATGGTTATTGTTCGGAAAAAGATAACAACATACGTCTTTGCGTTGATTATCGCAAATTGAATCAGATTACGAAGTTCGATGCTGAACCTATGCCTTTACTAGAAGAGCTACTTACTAGGCTTTCTAAATCTCATTTCTTCACTAAACTTGATTTGTCAAAAGGATATTGGCAAGTCCCATTAAGTGAACTAACCAAACCTCTTACTGCTTTTTCTACACCTAGGGGTTTGTTTCATTGGAATTTCATGCCTTTCGGCCTTATGAACGCCTGTAACGGGTGCTGGGTTCCTTCTTTATATTTGTTGTTTGAATATTAAAGTCACTCTTCGGCTTGTTTAATGTATGTTATTTTGTTGGTTAGCTCTGACCGTAAAGAAAGTCCCTTCGACGTTCTGATTTGCATATTTGCGATAGTTGATCTTTCTTGTGAGAGAGTTATCGTGCTGAGAAAATATAAACATTAAACAGCTGTGGAACTAAACCCGTAACGTAAGGAAGATATCAAGCCTTCAGTTCTGAGTCCACATGTATTGACGTTTTTCACATAAATGATATCCAACATTCACAAACTTCATATACAGTTCAGCATAATGATAAATTCCAAGTAATACATGTAAGTATATCCGTCCGTGTCAAAATAATATGTCAGATGAACATCATGGCTATGTACATGCGCTGCTGTAGTCAGACAGCCAGAAATGAGCGCATGAGTTCTCGACAGCTACAAATTGAATCTTAATTCGATTCTCCTTCCATCATTTAGTTTACATAATAAATCTCATACTTTATCTTAATATCTGAACTGACCCCTGAGTTCTACATTGAAATCATACCTAGGCTATATACTAAGCCTCTTCTTGGAAGGAATACAAGACACGACTTCTCTGCTTGACGGACAGCATAAAAAGGGTAACGTAACCAAGTCACCAAGCGTGACCTTCCCAACGCGAACACGTCATAATCTTAGCATATATTTCGCGTTCAGTAGTCCGTAGAATATCGACATATTCTATTAATGTTATTGATCCCAAACGTTGCGCACTACTAACCCCAGCAGACGCCGTCATTTAAAATAACACCGTAACAGATTTCCTGTCCGACGGGGGGGAAAAATCTATTAGATAGATTTTTTTTTCTTGAACAATAGTAATCAAATTATCAAAAGTTTAACAAAACCCGACGTATGGCCTACGATGTTCTATCTGAAACAGTGTCGTGGTCATGTCAGTAATATTTTATAATAAAATAAACCTCATATCATACGTATAACTTATATTAAATAAAGAAATGTCACTGTTATTAATTAATTAACTAATTAATTTGATGTATGTATTGACTAACTACTAATGTGAGGTGTTATTAAATTATTCTAACTGATTAAAATTAAAATAATTAATTGTAATATGTACGTATGGTACTAACTAATTAATATCTAATTAAAGAAAATGAGAAATAGTATCAGAAAAAATAAAAATTGAGAAGTACGGACAATTAAAACTAAATATTAAAGTATACATTAAATTAGTAATGTGTGTGAAAATGAAGTATAAGGATAGATACCTAATTAAATTAACGCAATCAGAAAGAAGAGAACAGAAAAAAAAATTCATACATTTTAAGTATACCTATGAAATATCATCATCTAATATCTATCACCTTAATAATTAAACTATTTAAAATGTTTAATTGGTGGGATATTCTCCTTTTTTTTCTTCATCTTTTCTTCTGTATATCTTATTTTTTTAATTTCATCACACTTCAACTTTATTGTATTCTATATTAATTTAAGAACTAGCAAATTTAACAATATTGGACATGAAGATCCAATCGTTGTTACATCCTATTGACTTGTATGAAAGTTCTTTAAGAAACAAAGTTCATCTTATCCAATTCTGATATGATGATCCAACCGTCGTTAATTCCTTTATTGAAATTTTGAACGTAATTTGAATAAGTCATTTAAGTTTATGTATCATCACAGTATTTGTCCAGTCTTTATTAGCAATTGTTCCTTTTTACTACTTTGCAATAGAAATGAGTGATACGCAAAGTCCAAGCGAAGTCCAAATTTTCAACCGATCTGTAAAACTTGATACTTTGATAACAACAGTTCATTTTGAAATTTCTTCATCGAAGTAGGATGTCCATATGAAGTATTGTATATTCTTACGTAGCATTAATACTGTTCATTTCAAATGTAATGCTCGATTAGTCAGTAAATTTTCTCTTGAAATACTAATAGTCATTCAGAATCCGTAGGATGTCTTGATAAAGTATCGGCCATTATGTTCTCAGTTCCTGGTATAGATTCTATTTCGAAATCATAGGATTGCAGCGCAATAGCAAATCGCGCAAGCTTTGGACTTTTATGGTTTGAACGCCGCAATGACGCAACAGACTTTTGATCCGTCTGTATTAGAAATGGTGATCCAAGTAGGAACCTTTCAAGTTAGTAATTGCCCAGATCACTGCCAGTAACTATCTGTCCACTGTCGAATATTTAGTTTCAGGAAGTTTTAGCTTGCGTGAGATGTATAATACAGGATGAAGGATATCATCGTGATATTGGAGTAGACAAGCCCCGAGTCCGTAATTACTCGCATCTGTACGGAGGATAAACTTTTTAGAAGCATCTGGTAATCTTAAAACTGGTGGGCATGAAAAAATGTTCAAGATACTGCGAAAAGTTCTGTCACATTCGTCTGTCCAATTTATCCTTAACGGCATGTTCTTCTTTAAAAAGATGACAAGACAGCCGTGATAGATGACAAGTTAACTTATGCTGTATTGGGCTGAGCATAGTTAATACCAATAACGACATTACTGTTTCTTGTAGGCATGGTAAAAAACAAATAAGACAGAAAACATGTGTACAGATTTGAAGATGTCAAGAAACAAAAATGTTTTTCGAGAAGAAAAAATCAATAAATCAATCTATATTAGGATAGATGATTATGAAAGACCAGAAATGATGACTGACAAGTGCTGAGTCATCAAAGATGTGATGAACAGTGTTAATGTAACCTGTTATCTGCGTGACGCAGAATCAGGTACTAGTTGTAAATTTAGTGAATGGTGATGAAAATAAACACCATTATCATGCTCCATAACCAAACGAGCGTTTCGAATGTTACGAAATGTAACCAAAGCCTGGCTATTCTGACCATCGACAGATGGCAGAAGACGAACAAACTTAACGTTTGCTGTAAAATTAAAGAAATTTCTAAGTGCCTGCCATATAGTTTCTCGTGGCAGATTGCGCACTAACACCGTGCGAGAATACGCACTTTTCCCAATATATGTAGTCATCATTGTCACGAAATTGTGCACAATGACGATATGTATTCCTTGTCGAATTAAATTTCCCCTTCACCATAGACAAAGTATTTTTAATGGATGACGTATCATCTTGACTGTACTTAGGGTGATACCTATCATTCATAAAGGTAGTAAGTTTCATAGATGTCTTAGACATCTCTTGGCTGGGCAAAGCAAAAACTTTGCTGTCAGACTTATTTGTCTTAACATTCTTATCCAAGTTCCTCCTAACCCTAACATTATTTTTCATTTTGTTGGGTTGTGCTGAACTGGTCTTATTACATGGAGTATCCTTAGTATGTTGTACAATAGATCTATCATCCTCATCAGTTTCCGGGATAGTACTCAGAGTGAAGTTGAAAACTGCTGTGCCACATGTATTCATTTTGTTGGCACGAAGTGTAGCCATCGCAACAACAGCGTTAGCGTTGCTAAAAGATTGCAAATTTTTTTCTCCCATTCATTAATTTCTTTAAGAGTGCAATCCTTACTGCCGTGGATGCATCCTACTGTAAGATCAGCTGATGGATTCTGTAACATGCACACCTTGACATTACCTGTAAAAAATGGTATGCTAACATATACTATGGCAGTGGGGTAGTACTCAATAGTACCCCCGAAGGTCATACACCTGATGTGTTCCCCTGTAGCATAACTGGGGTGAACGAGTGACTGTCGGACTCCGATAGTGGTTGATCCCGTATCCCTTAAAACTGAGACCACAGTACCATTTACTAATCCTCTATTGAACATCAGGGTGCCTGTGCCGTCGTTCGTCGAAAGACCAACTGCTGTATGAAGGTGTCCACAATTCAGCACAGTTTCTTTGGCCTTCTGAAAAATAGCATTACAATCTTGGCAACTATTTGCCACATTAAAGTTAACAGCACAACATGAAGACGAAGATTGTGACTGATTATTATTATCAGAAACACTAGGGGTCGTACCATCCGTGAGTGCCGCCCCTGCATTGTGATCAAACTGTGATGGTCTACGTGACTGAGACCGATGACGAGAATAATCATTTGAATTATCCCGTTGTCCCCTATTGTAACTGTTATCTCGATGTCTCGAGCTATGATTATTACCATTCCAATTGCTGTTATTATTGTGGTTATTTGATCTATTATTATTAGTGTTATGTTGACTGTTGTTGTAGCTTGACTGAGGTGAATAATTCCTATTCCGTGATCTACCTCTGTTTCAAAATCATTTTTATTATTGAAATAATTATTATTATGTCCTTTCTTAAAAATTAACATTGTAATTTCCCTTGAACCTACTTCTGTCTACGCTGTGGGTTCTTGGTTTGTTATGGTTGTAGTATGCCATATTGGAAGCCACAGGTAGAGGTTCTCTTATCGAAGAGTTAGAAATGTTCGCATTCGGATGCGCAGTACAATAGTTCAATGAAATTTTTTCTAACTCGTCAATGGTAGCTGTCTTTCGTTCTTGCAAATATGCAAAGAACGGTGGGCTGACAGAGGATAATACCTTATCACGTAGCAACAAATCAACTATTTGTCATATGATTTGTTGACATCTGCCAGTTCAAGCCATCTGTTAAATGTCTGACCACCGTATCCCTTAAAAACGCGATTAACTCACAACAGGTAGCATGGCCCTTCCACTAGTCACTATCCGCAAACTTAAACTCTTAACGACGAAAGCCAATATTTATACTCTACTCTCAAAATTGTACAAAGGACCACTCAGCGTGCCTTTGACAAACACGAAAGGAAAATTAAGATAGTATGACATAATAGGTACAGATAACGTCTTACCTATAAGCGTACCCGCCTATCGGGCAGAAGGATTGACTTTTGAGACTCCTTGTACCCCCAGGTCCGAACCAATGGTGGAAATAGGTCCACAAGAAATTACCATACAGTGTAACCCTGTGATATGCACTAGAGATGCACAAAATGCATCGCTCTGATGAACAGGGGAATAAAACTCGTATTGCATTGAAGTCACCACCCAGGGAAATTTCATAAGGAAGAGGCGATTTTACCATTGTGTAACCCTGAGATGACCCCCTAAGGCAATATTCAAATTACGTTCATCCAGCCCTGCCCCGTAATAATCGACTGTTACATCCAACCAAGACAAAAAATACCCAGCCCATAGTCCCACCGCCCACATGGAGGGGGTTTATGCTTTGCATGTGTGAGATGATTATTAGCTGCATCTTGTTGTAGGGTGTGAATAACGGTACGATAACAGTACCTCAACTCACCTGTAATAAGCGCCTATATCATCGTCCTATCGGTACCATGGACCCATTATGTACGCTGTTCTTATGCACCTAGGTCAAATAATGCACGAGAAAAGATGAGAAGGCGAGTTCCTGGGGGACATCATGAAATAAACTGCAAAGTAAACCCAAAACAAACCAAACCTCAGTATCAGTGACTACCTACTTCATTAACACAGTAACTCAACCGTAGGCATTGGCTGAGACAGAGCCCCATTGTCTCTGGGCCTTGAATTATTCACCATTATGAGGTGTGTGATTTGACCTACCCAGAACTGGGCACAACTGATAACAACCCCGCAGACTCAATTACGTTCTCCACATGTTAACCCCCCCATACACATGTTGTATTATATGCGGTAATCTACGCCCAACGAAGCCGCGAACCACTGTATACTTCGCCCAACCCGCACACACACTTGACCCCGCCTCTTGGGCTATAGTGTTTCCATCACAATACCGGACACAAAAATCACCCATTGACCCCTACAGTCCCCCAAAATAACCCACGCCCCCTTGAGAGGCAACACTCGCACGCGTGTGAGGGGTTCTATGCACTGGTATGACCAAAGTTGGGGGACAAGTCCAATAACTGATCTGGTCATGTCAGGGCATATATACCTGGACCCTCCGGCACATGCACCCATGTTAGAAAATTTTGGTTCCAACCCCCCCAACAACCATCGGCAAACCCAACTCACACGCACGGGAGTGAAGGCGGGGGGGGACAAACTCAGCGTAAGCGGGTGCGAGGGCACGGAGGAGGTACTAGAAACGGGGAGACACGTGTTTTCAGAAAATGCCGTCCAGGGGAGGACATGGGGTGCAACCGATTGGTTGAACGGCCTGTCGATCTCACACCATTTGGTTGTTTCCTCCTAACCCACACCACCCATTATTAGGGGTAGCAGTTTACTGTCCGGATTTTACCAAGGCGCCGTAACCAGGGGGGGGGGAGTGATACCGCTCGGGGGAACCCCTCACTGTAGTTTATTCATCACTACCCACCACACTACGTCATCTAGCATGGAATTTACTACCCCGTCATACGTAAATCGAGCGTGATTACAGGGAACACAGGTGAAAGGATAAGCCCCAATATGCCAACCCGCCATGCCGTAAGCATCACTCCAATTAGTTAATGTTTGGTCCATCATACGTATCCCCACGACAACCCACATCCCGACTAAAAGGTACCATAAAGCACCTGTTGTTGCTGCACACACAACCCAGGGGGGTGGAGTGGGACAAACACATGGGGGAGGGGGGGGGGAGTAATTACTGATGATCCCAGAAGTCAACATCCATGATCACATCCCAAGATCCACCGTCAACCCCTACCACTATACGATCATTATCACTACTAGGAACTTGTTAAATTTCTTCGGTTATTCACTCCCAAACCTTTATTCCATCATTGCCCGCCTAATTTTAATCCGTTTAGCGTCCCACAGGTTTGAGCGCCAAGTCTATTATATACCGACCGGACCCCATATATGAACCCCCCCGGCGGACATGGGACTTGTCTTATAGTGACCAACGCAGACAACCCGCGCACTTAACAGTATGTCCCCCAGATATCCCTGTACCATAACGTACCCAGAGCACTCAGTATGGGACTCTTGGATGCCCAACCATCCTTCCCCACGCGCCCATCCCAACCAGCCCATGTACTATCAAGTATACCCTCCCACATCTTACTGAGGCATACAAACCTTACACCACCTTATTTCCCTGCGACCTACCCTAAAACTCATCCTCACCTTCCCATCCACGAATTTCAGTGACCCCTGTAATTTCAATATAAACTTTTGCACATGCCCCCCTTTCAGACGTACTCCTCCTCCCTCCTCTTCCCACACTGTTCCTGTTATCCTTTAACCCACCTTCCACTTCGATTCCGCCCCACAAAATCCGCTCGTGACACAGCACGCCCATTTTTAGAATCCCCTGGCCGAGGCAATGCCCTCCCCATAAGCACCCTTCCAACCAGACCCCATTGTCCGGTCACTACAATACATCTAAATCCCAAATCTGGGGGGGGGCGGGGGGGGTAAAGAAAGCCCAGGTTTCAGAATAAACAGATAGATTACGTTACATATGAACTAAGAACTAATAAAAATGAAATCAGAATAAGGTAAAATAATACAACGGTTATATTTACAGAACTGGACACCTAACATACAAGGTGAATTAATGACAAGTCCGAACGAGACAATCATCACCGGCAATGTCATCGGATGAGTTCTTCGCTAAATGCAATTCTATTCACGTGCCATAAAGGAACAAATACAGAATTGAAGCTCGACGTTCGAAAAAGCCTTAAGTTCAATTTCTGATCCCCAACCTACCGGATCACTAACTACATCTTAAAAAGACAGAAAACATACATTTAACATTTTATAGCCAGGGTAAAAAAAAAAGAACACGAGCTCCGTGCACGTCGGGACAAATAGGAACGAACTATTTGTAAACGTTCAAATAAGTTTATTTTATCTTTTTAGCAGTAATTCAGTTACATTCATCTGCTTCGCCAACAACTTCGTTAAGCTGGTTTGTAATTAAGGAAGGACGCTAGCAATTTCGTTTCCTTCGTTGTTTTGTGGAACTTGCAAGAACGTTTTTCTGGAAGGGGCATTGATTGTCCGCCCCGCATTGCAAAAGAATTTCATAACCGTTACCAAGGGCGTGGGACGTCACCCGGTGGTACCGTCTAATGAATGGGGGGGGTCCATCTTCGGCTCCGAAAGAAAAAATGATCTAATCTTGAGGTTCGCTCTTTTGAAAACTTTCAAGACCGACTACTGTCCTACCAATGTTGTAAACGGGTGCTGGGTTCCCACTTCTTTATATTTGTTGTTTGAAAGATTTAAAGTCACTCTTCGGCTTGTTTAATGTATGATTCTTTTGATTTGTTAGCTCTGACCGTAAAGAAAGTCCCCCTTCGACGTTCTGAATTTGCATATTTCGCGATAGTTTGATCTTTTCTTGTTGAGAAGAGTTATCCGGTGCCTGAAAAATATAAAACATTAAACAGCTGTGGAACTAAACCCGTAACGTAAGGAAGATATCAAGCCTTCAGTTCTGAGTCCACAATGTAATTGACGTTTTCAACATAAATGATATCCAACATTCAACAAACTTTAACATAAAACAGTTCAGCATAATGATAAATCCCAAATAATACAAGTAAGTATATCCGTCCTTGTCAAAATAATAAAGTCAATGAACTCATGGCTATGTAACCATGCGCTGCGTAGGAAATCTATACAGCCAAAATGAGCGCATGAGTTCACGACAAATACAAATTGAATCTTAATTCGATGCTATTCTTGCTTGTCAACGAGATAAAAGTCTTAAACTCTAATCATTCTTAATATCTCTCAATACTGTCTTCAAAAATACTTCTCAAAATCTATCTTCTACTAAACGAGAACACATAATCAAAATCTACATCTCTCGACTTTCTTTTGTTTCCCCTTCTAATTCGATTTTTTTCTTCCCCTTTCTTTTTCTTTATTCTTTCTTCTCTGCTGCTTTCTTTCCCCTCTACTACGTTCTCCTGTTCGGCCTCTTTTGATTATCTCTTCCTGGAACCCCACTTCTTCTCTGCTACCTTACTTCTCTTCATGAAAGCTTTTTAAAACCATTCCACACCTTTCTTCTTTTCATTCTTCTTCTTCTTCTTCTTATTTAATTAGCGGGGCTTCCTTCCACTCTTTAATTTCTCTCAACGTAATTAAATCCCCTTGACTGACACATTCTTTCTGTCTTCGTCTCCTCTTCTTCTCTTCCTCTCTTCTCTTGTTCTTTCTTTCTCCTTCTTTCTGTCTTCTTCTTCCTCTTCATTCTCCTCTTTCTTTATCTCCTTCTTTTTTTTCTCTTTCTACTGTTATTTCCATTTTTCTTTAACTCTTTTCTTCCTACTTCTATCTTCTTACTTTCTCTACTTAATCTCTTTCCTATCCATCTCTCCTATTCTTTCTACATTCTTCTGGTCTTTTCATCTCTCTTTCATTTTTCTCTTCTTTATTTACTCATTCTTCTAAACCAATCTTTGTGTTTTTTCATCCACTCTTGTTTCCTCTTACCTGGCTTTCTTCTCAAATTCAATCCTTATTTTCTTTTTTCTTTTTAGTACTCTCTGGTCTCCTTATTTTCTTCTTTTTCTTCTGTTGTCTCTATCTATCTCTCTTTTTTCTTCTTTCTTCTGTCTCTTCTCTTCTTCTCTCTTTCGATTCTATCTCTTTAAAACTTCTTCTTCTTCACCTCTTCTTTCACTCTCTAATCTGTCTCCTTTCTTCTCCTTTTCTTTTCTTTTTTTTTTTTTCTACTTCCATCATTTAGTTTACATAATAAATCTCATACTTTATCTTAATATCTGAACTGACCCCTGAGTTCTACATTGAATTCATACCTAGGCTATATACTAAGCCTCTTCTTGGAAGGAATACAAGACACGACTTCTCTGCTTGACGGACAGCATAAAAAGGGTAACGTAACCAAGTCACCAAGCGTGACCTTCCCAACGCGAACACGTCATAATCTTAGCATATATTTCGCGTTCAGTAGTCCGTAGAATATCGACATATTCTATTAATGTTATTGACCCTAACGTTGCGCACTACTAACCCCAGCAGACGCCGTCATTTAAAATAACACCGTAACACCGCCCCGGCTACATTCGTACGCATGATGCGTCGAATCCTATCTCATCGTTCAGATGTCATTGCGTACTTAGACGACATCTGTCTTTTCAGTGATACTTGGGAAGATCACTGTTTAGGGTTATATGAATTACTGTCTACCTTACGCGAGCATAAGTTGACAGCAAAACCCTCTAAAGCATGTATTGGTTTTAGCAAAATTTCTTTCCTAGGTCACCGTGTCGGCCATGGTCTCTTAAAGACAGAGGACCATAATACCAGTAAAATACTTAACATCTCTAATCCTAAGACTAAAAAGCAAGTGAGAAGTCTATTAGGTCTTATACAATTTTATGGACGATTCATTCAGAATCTATCCTCTATCATGGCACCGCTTTCTTCGTTACTAAAGAAAGGGTCCCCTAATTTGGTCCACTGGTCTCAGAAATGCCAATCATCTTTGGATAAGATTAAAACTTTGTTTTCAACATCACCTATGTTAGTGTTACCTACAACAGATAAGACATTTGTTCTTCGTAGTGACGCTTCATCCACTGGGATTGGAGCGGCACTAATGCAAGAGTACTCTGAAACTCTGCATCCTGTAATGTATGTCTCACGAAAACTTAATGCGGCAGAGAGGAATTACTCGGTTTTAGACCGTGAACTTTTGGCGATGGTCTGGTCAATTCTCAAACTTCAAAGATTCCTTATTGGCGCGCATTTCATAGTGGAAACTGACCAGAAAGCTCTTACGGTTATTCAAAGTAAAAACTTGAAGAGCTCGAGATCAACTCGATATGCCATTGCTCTTCAGCCTTTTCATTTCTCGGTGCGAGCTATCCGTGGTTCAGAAAATGTGATGGCAGACATTCTGTCTAGATGCTCACATGATTCCACCTAACTGTTAAATCTTGGACTTTTTAATGTGTCTAACTTTACAACAGTTATTTTTTCTATATCAAAATATGTACACATTTATAATATATGATATAGTGATTGTATAAACACTTAGCGGTTCACTAATGTATATTCACCGCTACTCTTTTTGATGATTTTTCTTTTGTCAATCATGAACTTATGGTACTTAATATGAAATTGTGATTGAAATTATTGTATGCATTGAGTTATTGCCAGTATTGTAGTATGCGTTGGTGACACCTCCCTGGAAATATTTATACTTAGAGAAATACTTTCTCTGAAATGTTGAGATATATTCTCACCGGTCGAGCTATACTTCGGCTTTGCCTTAATTTGGCGTTATTAATCGCCGATATTCCTCATCTGCGCATTATACATGCGTCGTGAGCGTATTGTATGTTGCTCTCAGATGAAAAAAAAATGATTTTCATTTTTTTTCCCGGGGGTGTGGTAGTCTGTTGCGCACAGATTCTTTTGTGTGGTAGTCTGTGACGCACAGATTACTGTTGGTAGGCATACAAATGTAAAGTATAACTAGTTGTCTGATGAAAAGTATTTTATTTAAGAATCAATGATTCTTAGTCTAAGGGACAGAACCCTGATTGATCGATGTTATATTCGGTTATATGGGTTATCTTTTCTTGTGTCACAATCTGGCGTATGAATACTAGATTTACGTCATTTTGCGTCTGGTATGGCCAGATACAGATTGGTCTTGCTTAAAATGTTTATGGCCCGAATTTATATTTATTCCTTGACTATTTAAGGTGATTCGGTCTTATATCTTTGTATCTTTGTATTTCTATGTCGGTCTATTTTTTTTAGCTGAACTCGGGGGTCAAAGGCATTTCTGCGCATGCGTCGATTTGGGGTGTCGAGAGAGAAGCTGCTGTCATGTCGTCGCTACTATGGGCTGGTCGATTAGAATGCCTGAAGATTGATCTCTGTGATTTATTCTAGGAAGGAGATTGTTTCTCTGTATGACTGTAGTATCAGAGATTCTCCTAATGTTGATTATTAACGCCAAGGAATGGCGTGCGTTATTCGCTTGTGTGTGTTTTCCTAAAGCCAGGTAAAACCAAAACCTTTTTGCTGAACTTTTTTGCTAAGCCTAGATGGGAGACGTATTATCGTACATCTAGGATTGTTGACTACAGATGAAGATGACGTGTTATCTAGCAGCACTAGATTATTTGATGTAACCAGCCTTATTGATAGCAGAAATGTATAGAAGCCCAATGAGGACATTTATGGATGAATAACGAATTAATTCTGCTTCATAATTTTTCATCCTGGGTGAGCAAAGCTCACGGAGGAGAGCCATTTTGTGGATTCCGCCATTGTAAGCGGATCATCGTCGGAGAACAGAAAAGGTCCTATTATCTGATGATGGTACAGAGATCTATATATTATGAAAACCCACTACTGTGGTTTAACATTGTTGCTATAAACATTTGATGAATTTACGGCTTGAGAAACTTAGCCAGGAGAAGGTTCTGACATTGAACCATTGTTGATGATTATGTATCCACCTTAACTGACGCGATAGTCAGTTGAAGCATGAGACGATAGACAACCAGAATATTGAGTGCTTGCCTACTATCGTTCCATTATATTTACATGCCACATAAATGTACATCTGATATTGTCACCCATTTTTCAAGTATACGATGATTTTTTGCCAACCTGTTCAAGTGACTGTAATCGTGATGTCGAAGTGTACGTCCATTATTAAATGTATGAAACGTCATCAGCAGTCTACCCTTTATTGACTTCTAACTATGATTGAGTGAGTGACTTGTCAACTCAACAGAACTGTACACACATTCGCGTCCTTTACATCTACATTCTCACTCGATGTCAGCACTGTGTCGGAACGAGTTGACCATTCATTTATGTTTCCAGTATAACCTGATGAAAGCAGTAACATCACAACAAAAAAACACCTTATCAATCATATATTTACTCTCAGGAACATTATAGAGCAGTGTTCAGAATGGCAAATTCAGCTGTACATTAATTTAGTTGATTTTGAAAAGGCTTTTGACAGTATACACAGGGACAGTTTATGGAAAATAATGAGGGCGTATGGAATTCCAAGCTGCATAGTGTCAATCACAGCCTTTTTTAGCCCAAACAACATCTGGAAGTCCTCTCAATACAGCACAAGCACAAAATTAGGATTATATCTGAGCTGTGTGCTTTCTGTGCATCTCTATGGTGCGGAAAGCTGGAGAGATACAGAGAAGGAAACGTCGAAATTGTCCTCTTTTCACACAACATGCCTAAGAAAAATTCACCGAATCTTTTGGCCGAATACCATCACCAACCAAGATCTGCTTACTCGGAGCAAGCAAGAGGACATGCACACCATCATAGCTGGCAGACGCAGGAGCTGGTTTGGCCATGTCCTCAGAAGAGACCCCGATGCCATCACAAGAACAGCTACGCTATGGACCCCTGAAGGAAAACGAAAGAGAGGCCGACCAAAAACAACTTAGCGGAGGACTGTGGAGGCTGAGATGCAAAGAATGAACCAGGGTTAGGGCACTGTACGAAGGATGGCCACCGACCGAGCAAAGTGGAATCAATTTGTTGTTGCCCTGCAAGACGCCACTAGGCGTGATGGCCACTGACTGCTTTTACGATCGGCGGCTAAGGATCAAAGAAGAAAGAAGAAACTAGGGCCTAGCAACCCCATCTTGTAAAACAAATTGTCACAGAAACCACAGTTACAAGGGCACGTGATCGCAGTGGCGTCACTAGGGTTGGTTTCACAAAGTGCGGTAACTCATGGTGTCACCCCCCATGGACCTCCTCACGTACCAGACGATACAAAATCCTTAGCAATGTTTTTTGTCTTAATGTTACTCGTAAATCGTAGTTCCCGTATGTCACTGAATGTAATGGCAATAGTAGTGACATAAACAACTAGCAAAATTAAAATTACACCTTTAAATTACAATATCATACGCACAGCCTAAATGTATTTACATTTACATAGTTTCATGTGGTTAAAGTAAAAATTAGGTAAGAAAACAATATAATTCGAAGTAAAAACATGGCTATGGCTAACTACAGGGATATTTTTATAAAAAATAATAAATTTCTGCTGAAACACTACACAAAAATTTTATAGACAGTCATTTTGGTGTCACCCCCTCTTATGGTGTCACCCGGTGCGGTCCGCGCCCGTCTAGTGACGCCACAGCGTGAACGCTTATTGCAGGCTTCCTGCAAGAGGATCAGCTGCAGTGGTGGCTCAGTACTCCGTAAAGAGCATAAAGGAAACTGATGAAGTTTAACCTTATTTTACATTCTGTGTTTTATTTACCACAACATATAATTTACAAATATTGTTAGTGCTGACAGAAATTTACAGCAGAATTTGTTCATTTGTTTCGTGACTATTTAGAGCACAGTTATTTTGTTGTTGGCAGTTTTCACGTGTTGATTTCTAAAAAGTTTTTTCTTTTGCTGTTATTTTCCTTATTAGTTTTGTTATTGAGTCATTACCATTCAGCTGCCCAAGAAGCATAAACCACCGACACACATTTGTTCCTGTCACGTGCCTTCAGCTCAAGACATCTTCATGTCTTCCTCACCATTGTCATTTCTCTCTCTAGTTTTCGTCTCCACGTTTTTCGGTCGCCACCTATCCCTCTTACCCCAAGAATTCCAGACCGATAACTGCCTGGTAGTTCTAGGTTTCCTAAATGTGTGTGTCCCATCACTCGCCATCGTCTCATCTCTTGTTCCACTGACACTTGTCAGGTTCTTGTCATCAGTTCCACATTGGTGATCTTGTCGTAAAGTTTCAATCCTTCTGTTCTACGTAGGCACCTATTTAGGAAACCATATCACTTCTTGCTTGTTGTTTTTGTTGTTGTCCATGTTTCAGAGCCATACAATAAGTCTGACTTGACATTTGTGTAGAAGATTCTAATTTTTGTTCTGGATTTGATTTCTTTTTATTTCCTTATGTTTCCCAGTTTAATAAAAGCACCTCTTGCCGTTGGTATTCTTACATTGACATCACTGTCTGCCTTTCCAACTTCACATAATTCAACACCAGACTGCAAAATGTCTTGGATAAAAAGGGAAGAAAGGACATCACAATTTTTATGGGAGACCTAAACGCAAAAATAGAAACAGACAACACCGGCTTTAGGAGCCGCGGTAACACAGTGGTTAGTGCACTGGCTTCCTAGCTCGGTGGTCCATGGTTCGATATCCCCAGTTGAGGTGGGATTTTTGAGACCGCAAACGGCTCCGGGGTCGACCCAGCCTCATGAATTGGGTACCAGGGCAACTCTGGGAAGTTTAAGGCGGCCGGCGTGATGCTCACCACATCACCCCTAGTGTGCCGATGGTCAAGAAAATATGGGCCTAACACCTTAGTCCCAATACGCCTCAATGGGCGTGTAACGGGATCCTTTACCCTCTGTTTACAACACCGGCTTTGAAGAAATCATGGGAAATATGGATTAGGTACGATGGACGAGAATGGTGAAATAAGAACAAACTTCTGTGCTTCAAATCAACTAACTATAGGAAGAATCATATTTCCACATACAAGAATACATAAAGCCACATAGATATCACCAGACAACAGAACTGAGAATCAGAATAATCACACATGCATAAATACGACGTTTACGTTACATGATGTAAAAGTATATAGAGGAGCAGATGTGGTATCAGATCACCATCTTCTGTTATTCTTAATTCTTACAATCTTTATCTTTTCCCTGTGTATAATCCGACCCAATTTATTTTTACCCATTTTATCGTCATATTGATAGGTGTTTGTGAGTATGGATCCCTCGAATGAAGTTTTAGTATTTTAACACGACGAAAATCTACGGAATCTTGCACTGTGATTGCCTTTGTAAGTAGAGCATTAAAACAAATTTTTGTTAGTGCTTTGTAGTTATTGGCCTCTTTTGCGTTTTTAACTGTTCATAATGGTGATCTCAGGCGCAGTACCTACATTACGTAATATTTTGATAATTGTTGCAAATTTCTAGCAATAGTGCCTTGTAGAACTGAATGAATGTTATGACTGAGGGTTTTCTTCTTTGGGCTAAGATTTAATGTTTTTGGTGTTTCCGATCCTTCTGTGGTTATTATTGTTATTGAGTTTAAATATGTCCTTTCACATTTATTCTGTCAGTCTAAACCAGTGGTTCCCAAACGGTGTGGCCTGTGGCGCGAGAGAATGGCAGGTGTGGCGGGAAGATTCAAAGACAATCAAGGATTTAGAGAGATGTTAAACAAATTCATGTGCCAAAAATAAACATTTATGTCACTTTCTTATTTATGTTGTTACCTGTGATATAATATGGGAAATATATGTATAGGAACCCATAGAATTTTCCATATTTTATTCAGTAATATAATTTATCTTAGGTTAAATAGATACAGTTCTCCGCTACATATTGTTGTGAACAGGGATTTTTAGCTGTGACAAACATCAAAGACTAGAAAGGAGAAAGGCTTCTTTGTGTTGATGAGAAGATGAGAGTTTGTCTCAATTAAGACCTAATATAAATGAGATTACCCTACAAAAACAAGTTCACACCTCTAACTGAATTTGTATATTTTGTGAATGTTTTATTTAGCTGTATTGTTTTATACTTTCTAGATCATATTATAAAGTAGTTTTGTTCTATGTTATGAATAAAGCACTGCTGGGAGTTGATTTGTTTGTTTGTTTTTTAAGGTATTTCTTATCAATAAAAAAAATTTGGTGTGGCGCGAGAAAGTTTTCATTCCGAAAGTGTTACCCAGAGAAAGCAGTTTGGGAATCACTGGTCTAGACAAACTTAATCTCTGATTTCTGGTACAACGTCTTTCTAGCACTTCCTTAATGAAAGTTGTGTGTCATCCCTTTAACAATGTATTTTTGAGTTTCATCTGTTATTTTTATTTAGCGTGCTAGAGATATTATTAAGGGAATTTCCCTATTTCTTCGATCAGACTCTTTGTTTTGTTTGTTTTATTATAGATACTATAGATATGAGAGCAAGCGTATGATCCAGAATATTATATATATATATATATATACAAGGGGATTGACATAAGTCTTGGGCCTGACCATGAAGGAGTCACAGGAGGAAGATGAAACTTGGCACATTTAAAGTTCATTATATTTGCACTGAATGTTTGAAGTACGCGTCTGTTTCTTCAATGGGTTTTCCCGCTACGGTGCATGGCGCAATGTACCCTATTGACCGGATCTGCTGCTCCAAAGATTTGACAAAACAGTGGAAAAGAAGGAGGCCAGAGCTGTGATAAAATTTCTGATGTTTCAGGGAAAAACACCTACAGAAATACACAGGGAGATGGAACCAGTGTTTCGTGATTCTTGTCCTTCATATACTTCGGTAAAAAACTGGTGTCAACAGTTTAAGTGCGGCAACTCAAATGTTGCTGATCTGCCAAGATCTGGTAGACCAACCTCAGAGTGCAACGATGAAAATGCAACAAGAGTAAAGAAAATCATTGACCAGGATCGAAAAATGACAATTGTGGAGATAGCTAGTAGAGTAAAACTAAATGAAAGAACAGTTTATAGATATTTACACAACAGACTGAACATGAGAAAAGTGTGTGCACGCTGGGTTCCGCGACTGTTGACACGTGAACAGAAGCAAACGAGGGTAAATTGCTGTCAACAGTTGCTCAAAAAGTGTCAGTCAAAAAACTTTTTGGAGACCATAGTGACAGTAGATGAGACTTGGGTACACCATTATGACCCCGAATCCAAAATTGCCAGCATGCAATGGAAAACCCCGGGCTCCACAACACCTGTCAAGCCGAGGGCGCAGAAATCTGCAGGAAAAGTGATGTTGACTGTTTTTTGGGACGGCAACGGTGTCCTTTTGAAAGATTATCTGCCTCGTGGCAACACAGTTAATCGACAATACTATGCAGATCTTCTCACCAAACTAAGAAAGGTTGTGACCAGGAAACGAGGGATAACGCGCATTCAAAATCTTCCTTTGCTTCAAGACAACGCGCCCTCTCACAAAGCACGGCTTGTGCAGCTAGCAGTCAACGATTTGAATTTTGAAATTCTTCCACACCCACCATATTCTCCAGATTTGGCTCCATCAGACTTTTTTCTATTCCCAAATCTTAAAAAACAGCTAAAAGGAAATCATTTTGACAGCGATGAAGAGGTTATACTGGCATGTGATGACTGGTTTAGTTTGAAAAATAGGGTATTCTACTCCCAATGTCTTTTCAAGGTCAAGCAGAGATGGCAGAAGTGTGTCAATTCAGACGGTGGCTATATTGAAAAGGAATAAACTCTATACAAAATTTCAGCTCTCTGTGACATGTCCTTCATGGTCAGGCCCAAGACTTATGTCAATCCCCTTGTATATATATATATATATATATATATATATATATATATATATATATATATATATATATATATATATATATATATATATATATATATATATATATATATATATATATATATATATATATATATATATATATATATATATATATATATATATATATATATATATATATATATACAGTAGAACCTCCATAGTTGACCACCTCCCTACATTGACCACCTCCCGAAGTTGACCACATTTTCATAGACCGGACACGCACCACATGTACTCAATGGAAGACGACCTCTATAAGTTGACCACCTCTGTAAGTTGTATCTTGACCACATGGACTATGACACACAATAGTAATTTACCCTCTATTACTTGACCAGTTTTTAAAAAAATCAGTGTCTTTGAATTTTGTCGGCACAGGCTTTCTGACCCCTTTTGAATGATGCTTGCCGACAAAGAAAATTAACCTAACCTCTTTGATTTTTTCGCAAACATGCAGTATAAAAAGACCAACCTCTAAGCAAAATCTTCATTCTTGCTATGACTGCCCTGCCGGTTGATAGTAATTCAACTACTAAACTGTAAGTTCTCTCTCAGACTGTGTTTTATACACTTTATCGTTGACAAAATTAACCTAACCTATTTGATGGCCCAAAGGAAAGAACTCAAGGAGCTGACAATGAAGGATAAGGTTGATCTTCTACATTTTCTGGAAAGCAGCAGCCAAAGAAAGACGGCAGAACATTTTGGGGTTAGCAAGACCACAGTTAGCAACATCCAAAAACGTAAACATGAGTACTTGGAGAGATGTGGTAAGGAAAGCGGAGATCTACAGCGGAAAAGGAGGAAAACTCTCCTAGATGAAGTCAATGAAGCCACATTAAACTGGTTCAAACAAATGAGGGCAGTTAACGCCCGAATCTCCGGGCCGATGATTCCAGAAGTTGCTAAAAAATTCGCAAGGGAATTCGGGGTGGCAGAAGATTTCCAAGCATCAAGTGGTTGGCTCGAGAAATTTAAACTCTGCGACACGCGATCTCCCAGAAAGTGTTGTGTGGTGAATCCAATGAAGTTCCAGTAGAAGCTGTGGAAGAGTTCATCAAAATGTTTCCTTACTTCGCCAGAGGCTTCAAAGACGACGACATCTTTAATGCTGACAAGTGCGGACTCTTTTTCAAGGCGATGCCTGACAGGAGTCTCGCCATGAAGGGTGACAAATGTAAGAGCGGAAAACTTTCCAAAGAACGTTTCACAGTTATGCTTTGCACTAGCTCAACCGGAGAGAAACTAAAGCCCTTGGTGATTGGAAAATTGGCAAAGCCACGTGCATTCAAGAACCTGAAGCCCGAAGACCTCCCCGTCACTTGGAGATCAAAAAAATCCGCATGGATGACTGGCGCCCTATTTGAGGAGTAGGTAGGGGCATCGATCAAGAAATGAAGAAGAAGAAACGGTCTATTCTACTGACAGTAGACAACTGTCCTGGCCACCCACAAGTGGAACATCTCACAAACGTGACACTGAAATTTTTGCCTCCAAACACGACCTCAAAAACCCAACCTCTTGACCAAGGCATCATCAAAACATTTAAAATGCACTACTGGGCCCAGCTCCTGCAGTGGGTCATTACTAAAACACAGAGCTGTGGTCCGCCTGTGGAAGCAACTTCATCCGCTGCATCAGTTAACGCTCTGGATGCTGTCCTCTGGATCAGTTCTGCTTGGAATAAAGTTCAGCCGGAAACGATACAGAAGTGTTTCAAGAAATGTCGATTTGTCACAACCCAAGAGCATGACGTTTTAGCCCCATCGGACAGTCCATTGCCAATGGCAGAATTCGAAGGAGTAGATTTCGAAGGTTTTGTTGCAATGGATGATGAGGTGGCAACCTGTAATGAACCTGACCCAGAAGGAATTTTCCAAGCGATATTGAACGAAGTACAGACAAAGATGACAGTGCATGAAGCAGCTGGTGAAGTTGAAGAAGCAAGTGACGATGACACAGACATTTCAGAGACTCCAAAAGAAGAGGCTGTCAGGCATCTGATAATGCAGTTGAAGTCATTTGCTGTGGAAAAATGCCCAGATATGTTGAGTGGTGTAGCCAGCGTTGAGAGTGCTTTCTCCACTTATGTTTGTAATAAGAATAAGACACAGACCAAGATTGACTACTTTTTTTCAGAAAGAATGACTAAACTATGATAAAACAGATGTTGATGATTTGATTTGATGTTGTGATTATGTATGATTTCGTATGATACTGTATTCTCCAATATAAGCTGTTCAAGGAAGTAAAGTATCAGAACAATAGGTCTCGTTCCATATGTTGACCACCTCCGTATGTTGACCGGTTTGCTACAGTCCCTTGGGTGGTCAACTTATAGAGGTTCTACTGTATATATATATATATATATATATATATATATATATATATATATATATATATATATATATATATATATATATATATATATATATATATATATATATATATATATATATATATATATATACCTATATTTACATCTATAGAGCCAAATAAAAAAGAGGAATTTCGCTGAATTAAATCAACTGGGGGCTTGAACGATCTAACATTAAGTATTACATAACCATCTTCATAAAAAGCGGCGGGTCAGATACTAAGTTAACATTGCTCCGCCTCATGCAGCATTGTTCTTGACATCTGAAATATCTTATGAAATCTCTCTTGAGGTAGAAGCATCGTTATCCTTCCATCTACAACTCTGCCAAGAAAAATCTTGTGCGAAGGTAGACACTTTTGAAAACCCACATTAGTTACTCTTGAGTTTTGGCCACTGGTGGACCACTACTGCAAAGCAAAGGTGAGGCAACCCGTTACACCCATGCTGGCAAGAAATTCCAAATGAATAAAATCATAGTTGGGGCTGAACAGTGGAGTGCGTTGTGAAAACGTGAAACAGTAATGCTATCCGCGTAGTCGGGAACGCATAAAACATCTGAGGGACAACGGCCAGAGTCCATGAGAATGGAAGGGCAGATGTGTTTCAACACTAAGGGAATGTTGCATTTATTTGCTGTACAGTCTTAATGGTGTAGATAGTTCAGAGCCCGCACTAGTAGTCCATACGAGCGAGAGGTCAGACGACAGTCGAGGCAACCAATTGAGTCAGAAAACAACATCATTCAGCAAACCAACAACTCTCCCAAAAGTTGAGTAAGTTAGACACCATTTATTGAAAAGCGAAACATACAATCGCGTAACCCAAATGATAACACTTGCCTAACGCAACGGAAACTTTCAATAATAACATTAATGTTCTTGTGTAATTGAAACTACTACTCTCGATAGTGGGATTTATATTTGTTTTTCTCTTTTGAAAATTCTATTTTATATTTGAATAATTTAACCAACCGTGTTTGTTTTACTTTGATAATTTGTGTGACGACATTCGGTTTCGTCCTTTTACACCTCTTCTTTCTCTCCTACATTGACCATTTACTTCTTCATTTTTTTTCCGCACATAAAATTGTGCCCCGCCACACCTTAGATTTGGTTACCTTTTTCCATACTGCGATCGCCTAATTTCACTAAATGTGAAGGTATTTGTTGACTTTCTACGCAATTCATTTCCGCCAGACAAGAATGTCCACCTGGGTGCGAGTTCATCGCAAACGCGTTCAGGCACTTTGTTGGAGAATACAAAGAAAGCCAGGTTGGTTGTGTCTGCATCAGCGACAAGTTTTAGATTACCCCAGCGGTAAACGGGGTAGAGGCGATAAATAATCACTCCCGCCCAGAGATTGTCTGTGTTAATAATTACAGATAAACCCGTCTGGGGAGAAACATTAGCGAGGACTCTATCTTGCAAGGATTAGGTTATAAGTGAGGGGCTCAGATTGGCTAAGAAGTATGGCATCCGCCTCGTATTCACGAGGCACCGGGTTCGAATCCCAGTTGAGGGATTATCATTTCTGGAAATAGTTTTTTTCAGAACCAGTGGTCCTAATTATATCATACTCCCCCCTGGTCTCCTGGGTAGTGAGATCGGATGCCTAGCCTTCTCGGATAGAGCGAAAAAATAGGAGATCCCGTGTGCAAGTTGCGCACGTTAAAAATCCCACGGCAGTTGGAAAATTGTAAAGAGTAGGCCATAAGGTCATTGCCCTGGCAAAATTTAAAAATTAGGAAACCTTTCCCACGACAAAATATATTTATAGAATGTGTGATTCCTATACAGTATATGCACACATTGGGATTCTCGCTGGTGCTACGGAGTTCGAGCACTGTGCTGAGATCCTCCTTGTGTGATCTAAGGGAGGAGATTGGAGCACTGATGGCGTTGTCTGTGTGCAGTGAAGAAAGTCATTAAAACCAAAAGGTTATATGTCTGAATTTAAAGGTTACCAAAGAGTAACGGAAGAATCCATGTAGTATATGGAGATGAGGTCAATTGTTAACATTTTCAAATGATTTTTAAATTACGAGGGTGAAGGTAATAACTAACGCCCCTACTCACTTCATTTTTGCTTATGAATTGGATCGAATTAGAGCAAGAAATATACATTCGTTCTGATTGGAAGCCGGTGAGAATACCAGGTTAACGCGTGGACATAACAACTGCGATATAACGTGGCACATTCAAGATATACGACACTCAATTCCAAAAACGTGAGAGTAGACAGCCTAGACAAAGCCAGGAAAGAACAGAGCAAAGATTCTGAACTTATAGGACCGGACAAAACGTATTGGAGTATCCTCTGAAACATCAGTAGAAAAACTCAACATTATTAATACGAAAACCGGAATTCTACAGAACCGCTCACAAATCACAGATGGATTCTAAATAGAAATAATACCACAGACGCGTGTTCGATGCATCTCTATCACGTTGCCAAGACTATTCAACTGAGCAAGAAGTCTAGATTTCTTAACTGTTGGGGGGAGTTGTACCATATATTTTATACTTTGAATTTGACATGCTTGAACTGCTGGTGGTTATACAGGTCCATAAGAGGCTGGCAACATCAGAATGTGAAATTGATATATTCATGAACCACCACAGCATAGAGCTGGTGAATGCTTTATGCGGGTTTCTCATAGAGAACCAAAAGCAGAGGTAGTCCCAAGTTCCAAGTGGAGCAAGGAGTGGATGATGATGACATCATGTGTATATATTTATCATTTGTAATACGTTATATGTATACTTAGACATGTTCACCCAGGCACAAGCCATTGCAATCTCCACTGTCCAGACATACTTTTCGCTCAGACTAACTGAAAGTAATAGTGAATTTTTATTATATCCACTGAGCTATAATGTATACTCAGGGAGGGGGGTTAATAAAATTACTGAGAAAAAGAGTCGTTGGAAATGACATCGTGAAGGCGCATGTTTAGTATCGGAAAACATACACTTAGCAGAGGCCTTTGTTTTCCTCTAAAGTTTGTGGTACCAGTCTACGATACCAGTTTGGAAGACGAACCTGTGGTTCAGAGCTTGTAGTCGACACGAGATGCCTACCTTCAACGACCTGTGAAGATACTCGCATTGACCAGCAGCGGTTACCCCTTGCACTCAAGTTTTGGGACGAGCCCTTGACACAGAAATTGTAAATTGACGTCAGCAGCAACAACACCACTTCATCAATCTGACAGCTAAGTCCAATGTTATCAGGCCAGAACCAAATGAACACTTTTAGTTGTTTCAAACTTAGTCCACTTCCAGCAAAGTTTCAGTGAAGAAACAAGTATTAACTCACCAGTCCTTCATTTATTTACAATTGTTAAAGAATAATTGATCATAAAGTATATTACATTGTACAAATTCATAGTTGATTTAATTATTACCGAGAGAAGTGCACACGTATGTATCAGGATTTCATATACTGTATATATATATATATATAAAACCACCTGTCACATGATCTTAAAAAGGTAAAGGTAAAGGTAGTCTCATAGCAGATACTGATGCAGTGGAGTGAAGTGTTAGAGACTTCACCATACTAGGTCCAGCATCGCGAGGTGGGGTGACCAGTTCCCTTCCTCGCTGCCTTTTCCTTCCCTAACTCAAAGAGCAGAGTCAGGTATCCATTTACAGCTGGGTAGACTGGAGCGTTTCGGTACCGTGATTCGAATCCAGCACCTTTGCCGCGAGAGACCAGCGCTCTAACCACTCTGCCAATCGGACGCACTCACATGGTCATACAGTATTCTAAGTACAGCATCCTGTTGTCAATATGGTATGCGCAGTACTGTTACACTGGCTAGATCTTTCTTAGGTGTGTCAAATGGAACTGCGGACATGATTATTTGGCCTACATCATTCATCTCTCACAAAACAATACCTGCTGTGGCAGTGGCAGTAAAAATATAGCTCAATAACACTTTCAATGGGTGTGTAGAATTTGTGATGACTGTTACAAGTGCTTTCCCCAGGATGTATGTGATGGAGTTCAATAATGTTGCTATGACGCCGCATTGTTTGAAATCGATGTGCGTTCCAACACAAAAATAATTTCTGGCATTCAAGATACGACAAGTCAGCAGTAATACGATAGGAAAGCCTGTTTAGCAAGTGTAAGAAACATTTAACATGATTTTTTTTTAAATAAATAAATAGCACAAGTGTTAATGCGCACGTGCCTTAAAGAAACAAAAGCACACCCACATACAAAACTGGTCGACATTTGTAAAGATTACTCTTGGCAGAGTTGTAGATAGAAGGATAATGATGCTTCTACCTCAAGGGAGTGTCAATAGATGTTTTGCAAGCGAGAACGATGCTGCATGAGCTGAGCAAATTTTAACTCTAGTATCTGCCGCCAACGTTTGTGGAGATTTATGTAATAATTAATGTTAGCTCGTTCAAGGCCCCAGCTGAGTTAATTCAGCGAAATTCATGTGATCATTATTTTCATTGGTTATCAGGTATGGACGGAACTATATATATATTAGAATCGGATCTCACACATGTGCCTTACGCTCTGTAATGATTAAAGCTGCAATAATAAGGCCAGCAAGGAGTAAAGTTTATTGACATTCGGTGGCAATCCGGCTAACAGTTTACTAGCACTACGTGGAGGCCAGTTAGCAGTGGTAGTCCAAGTCAATCAGATGTTGCTCCTGGTTCATAAAGTCATCATAACTCATGTCGTACATTCTAAGTCATCAGTCATATATAGACAAAAGGTAAGATAATGTAGACAAAAGTAATGATATATCATTAGCCACATAAACACAGGAAAGCCGTAAGATACAAACAGAGAACCCTTTGGGTTCAGCCTTACAATCCCTCTCTGAAAAGAACTAATAGCTTAATTGCGAATTATTTACCAGGCCTGAGAAGGACATTCGCTTCACCGAAGGCTGGATAGGTTTTGGTTATATTTCACGTATACTCAATCTTCCACTAGCTTATCAAGAATAGCGACAGCGTCATACACAAGATATACATCAACCAACAATATATGCATCTTAATGTTTAAGGTTGTGTTTTTCTATAACGAATGTTCCTCCTTGTGGTAAAGTGGGATGATATAAATATTTATAGGGGACTTAGTGTACTGACTGAGATCTGCTGTGAAGGTATCTGTATCTAATAAGTGTGGTGTATTACAGATGACCTTACTTTGCTACCACATTTAGACCTCAGTCAGACTTATTCTGGAATATTGTGATGACTACGTTGAATGTCTAGGGTTATGATAGTGATGAAGTGTATGTTCACGACAACCAACAGACAGATAAACAATTTAATTTAATCCACACTACTTTACAACACTGTGACACTCACATACATCGAACACTCTATAAGACTATCTTAATAAGTCAAGTGTTAACTTTTAAAATATGTATTAATTCCTTTCAATAATAGATATCCTGATTCAACTACAAAGTGAACCAGGAATCACAATCAAATGTAATCACAAGTTGTATGTACACAATTTATAGATAGGATCTTTGTATTGACATATATTATTATTACAATATGTGTGTAAGTTGTGATGTAGTACTATGAGGTAATACTGGCTTTTCAAGCTAGGTTGTTGTTTGTCATCATGACTTCAGGTGTTTGTTTCTGGTGGAAATAATATTGGAAAGGTTCACAGTTTCTTTTATTTGAAACAAATAACTGTCCCTCTTGATTTAATGTACAGTCAATTTTAGAGGGGGGTTTACACAACAAGATTGAGCTGCTCTGGCCAACGAAATCTTAACTTCTGTGTGGGCGGCAGGAAAACTGTCTCCTCTGCTCGCTTGCTTCTCAGTTATCTTGAAAAACAACACTGGTTGATATCTTGAACAAGGAGTATGCTACCAGCCTCTGGATTCAGCAAAACTCAGACCAGGTGCTGCTTTAATACTTTAGTACCACGGCCCTGAAATAAGAAGGTTGTACCTCCTACTTCAGAACTAATTTATAATCTATTTCCACACTGAAGCACAATACATAACAAACACAGAGTTCAGCGCTGTAGGCCAACTGCTAGCTTCTCATGTAACAATATACACCAGTATTCCTCTCCCTAATGGTTACAACGCCTCTGCAATTCCAGCATTATTTCATTCTATTCAATAAGATAGGTGTCATAGTACTATTTGGCAATCCCATATAGATCTATGCAGTTATACTCCTCTCCGACAAGTTTTTTACATGGTGGAGCAATATCTAGGCCTTGCCTCATGTTTGTTACTGAACCACACACATACAGACATAAATTACACTGACAAACAACATTTTTCTTTCTTATATAAGAATAAGTGTTCTTAGGTCAGTTTCCTGCGCTGATTTCAAATTTTAAATCCGTTTATCTCTATCACATCGGGTTCTAAAGATATTTGTGAATAAATATATTTTTGGGAAACCTTTATTTGCTCCGTTTCCTTTTTACTATATAACTTGATAAAAATTAATAAAATGCAAAATAATTCTACTTTTTATACTGCTAAAAGATGCATGACATATGTTATGCTATTTTTCAAATAGTTACTGTATTTTGAAATAATTCTGAGCGAAATATGGCTTCCAGAAGTTGTAGAAATTCGGCTTATCTGTTCTGTTACGTGTGCGGATATTTTACCGATCGTGTTCACCAGAAAAACTTTACACCATTACTAAAGAAAGCATATGAACTTTATTTCGATTCGAAAGTTGAGGATGTAAATAAATCTTGGAAGCCAAATGCAGTTTGTTCGACTTGTGCAAATACATTGGCAGGTTGGTTACGAAAATCGCCGAAGCATAAGTCGATGCCTTTTGGAGTGCCAGTAATATGGCGTAAACCGACAAATCACGCTACTGATTGTTACTTCTGCTTGACAAATATCCATGGTTTCACTTTTAAAACTAGAAAGTCTGTGGTTTATCCAAATATTGAATCGGTTTCGAAACCAGTGCCTCATGATCCAATCACGTGTCCGATCCCAGTTCCACCAGAACAATATCCTTTGGACGTGAATGAACCATCAGAAAGTGATAGTTTACCTGCTTTAGAAACTAATTCTGACTCGGATTATATACCGGTGAATGATGGTGTTCACTTAATTAACCATTCAGAACTTTCAGATCTAATACGTGATCTCGCTCTTACCAAAGGACAAACGGAATTACTCGGTTCGCGACTCAAAGAATGGAATCTTTTAACGCCCAATACTCCAATATCTAAATTTCGTCATAGACACAGAGAACTTGTTCAATACTTTGAGATGGATGATGACATTTGCTATTGCAAAGATGTAAACGGTCTAATGGTGCGCCTCAGTCACGAGCACATAGTCAACGAATGGCGACTTTTCATCGACTCTTCCAAGACTAGTTTAAAGCCGTGTTATTGCATAACGGAAATTTATTTTCATCAATTCCAGTCGCCTACTCTGTTCATATGAAAGAAACTTATGACAATATGGCTTTACTTTTGGCAAAAATAAAGTACAGTGACTACCAATGGCGGATTTGTGGAGACCTAAAGATCATTGCAATTCTCACGGGCATGCAGACTGGGTATAC
Organism: Oreohelix idahoensis; assembly: GCA_024509875.1. Taxonomy (NCBI): domain Eukaryota; kingdom Metazoa; phylum Mollusca; class Gastropoda; order Stylommatophora; family Oreohelicidae; genus Oreohelix; species Oreohelix idahoensis. The sequence goes on from JAMPIV010016006.1 coordinate 58,292, forward strand.
TAAATTGTGTTGCTTCCTATGTGAATGGGACAGCCGCAACAGACAGGAACATTATGCAAGAAAGGTGTGGCCTATCAGGGATCGTATGCAGCTCGGGCATAAAAATGTAATACAGGAGCCATTGGTTAACAAAGACAGCATCATTTTACCACCGTTACATATAAAGTTGGGGCTCATGAAGAATTTCGTAAAAGCGTTAGATAAAACGAGCAAAGCTTTCACTTATCTTCGAGAAAAGTTTCCGCAAGTTAGCGATGCTAAGATAAAGGAAGGTATCTTTGTAGGACCTCAGATTAGGAAAGTTATTGCAGACAAACAATTCGAGAACTTGTTACATGGTAGTGAACTTCGCGCACGGATGGCATTCAAATCGATCGTCGATAACTTTCTGGGAAATCACAAATCTGTCGACTATGTGCATATTGTTAAGCAGTGCATAGATGCGTACAGAATTATGGGCTGTAACATGTCCCTCAAAATCCATTTCCTCGATTCGCATCTTGACTTTTTCCCTGACAACCTTGGCGAAGTCAGCGATGAACATGGAGAACGATTCCATCAAGATATCGCCGTAATGGAGTCACGTTAGCAAGGACGGTGGAGTGTGACCATGCTTGCCGATTATTGTTGGATGCTTCATCGTGATGTACCACATGCCATTCACCGACGAAAGTCGACTGCAAAGAAATTCAAGCCTACATAACTGTTATACTTCTTGTACGAGTACGAATGATGTTGTAATACTGTATGCATTGTTAAAAAACTTCAATTGCGTATTTCTAGAGATCCCGACCTGATAGAGAAAAACGGTTTGCAGATTTAAAAACAGCGCATTAAAATTGACCAGAAAAACATAGAAATGTTAGAGAAAGAAAAAAAAAAATTTTTTTTGTTAGCCAGTGTTATCAATTCACATTCAATTTTCATCAAAAAGATATCAAATATGTCTAGCTTACCACAATTCAAGGAAATATTAAACAAGTACGTTGACTGGCAATGAGTTATGGCACAATTCCGATCTGCCTCTGTCCCAGGCTTTTATTAGAAAAATATGAGCTGGTTCTCAACGCACTTGCTTCTACAAAGTTTATTTTCAAAAAGTGGCCCTGAACTGACGCTCCTAATTGACTATATTAAATGGTCTAGCCAATGAGACCATGTTTACAAAAGCCTTTGAAAAAATGTACTCTTCCTACCGTTTCCATTAACAACCAAAAATAGTATTTGCAGTCGACTAATCATGTTTCGCCCTACATATTATTCTAGCCAATCAAATCGGATCTAACGTGGTGGCCTCATTTCCCCTAAAGCAGTGTCCAAACACGCCATTATGAGCAAATATGATCCTGTGTTGTCAGACAACACCACTATAGTATTTTGGCTATAATTTGTTAATTATTAGACTATTTGCTTAACACCTAACATATTCTTTGTCAGCAAGTCCTAAGGCACCCAAATATATAAGTTTAATGGAGCCAAGTGGCTTCGTTACAAATACGTATTTTCTTCTACCACCCGTTCACTTCTATACGATGGGGTGTCTTCTGTACTGTAAGGCTAATGTCAGGATTTCAGACATAAAACAGTATTGTGTCATGTTTCCTAATAAGCATTAACCATGTTTTTAAAACCTTACCTCGTATCGGTAGTGTTTTTTGTCACCGCTTATTTGAAAAAAAATCAAGCCTGCATGCCTTTCGCGTGGGGTGGCATTAATTTTATATCGCGAGACGACGTGGTAGCATTGCATGCGTTCCTCCGTACATCTCTCTCTCTCTCTCTCTCTCTTTCTTCTAAGCCCGTCTGTCTTTTAGTTTACGCAGTGTATATAATGACATTAATGTAATATTAAATCTAGGTCATTAAGCAGTGTGCGTATCTCAAGGTTTTCTAAGAAACACAGTACCAGTTTTATTTTTAGAAACGCGTGTATTTGATGCAGTAGGCTTTACTCGCAAACGTGAAAGCGTTACAATTATGCAGACGAAGTAGAAAAAGGGGATTTCTTGTTTAGCTAGTATGACGTTCTATAACACAGGCGTACGCTATTGTTTTATTATTGCTCGAATCGTCCATTGTTTCCTGTGCACTGTTTATTTGTAAAACTGATTCAATACCTTTTTATTTGTTTATATATACTTATATTATTTGGTAGGTTGACTGGAAATAATTAATGCATACAATTAAAAGCTTGTATTTAATTTATTATTTGTTTTAATAATTATGTTGTTGTCCTTCCAACAACAACAAAATGCTACCCTTCGAACCCCTTTACAAAACTGTGACACGGCATACAGAAATCAGATTTCCTACGTGACCACGTGACCAGTGTTTGTGATTGTCTTCGGTTGTTTCTTCTCTCTCTGATGCGTAGTTCATCATCAAGGTTTTGTAGTTCTTCAGTTCAACATGGTTTGTAATACTGTCTTGTCTCTCTGATAATAGACTCGGTGGCTGCTAACTGGGACTGATTTGTAATGTTTACAGAACTACAGATGATCTAACAGGGATAAATGTGTAATTTTACAGACCTTCAAACGAGCCAACTGGGACATATTTGTAACGTTCAAAGACCTACAAATGAGCGGACTGGGATATATTTGTAATGCTGACAGAGCTAAAGACGGGCTAACTGGGACAGATTAGCAATACTGATAGAACTGCAGATGGGCTGACTACACATCAAACCCCAACTCCGACAACTGACTACAGAGATTACAGTTATATAACTACGGGTAGAAAAATAAAGCAGACATTCCACCAAGAACCAACCAAAATCGTAGAACAAGACAGACAGTTTTTCACTGACATATCAAATAAAACAATACAGTGAAACAATAAACAATCCAAAGGAATAATTACTTATTGTAATTTTAGACACCATACGTCAAATCATCATTGATCAAGTCATACATCAGCTGCAGTTAACGTAGACAACACTATGGGTAGACACAAGAGTAAACGAAAAACACACATGGGATCTTCATTTCAGCTAGTAGTACTTTTAATGACACGTCAGCACACTATCAAAAATAGATATTGAGGTACACTCATTACACTAAAAAAAATATAAATAAATAAGTATATGGATTGAACAAGCAGAAACACTCGAATAAACCTTACGACGTGACGGTCAGACAGGCAGCTAGCGGTCCTTCATAGAAATAGACCTTTTCATGGCTAATATAAAAGTCCCTCCCCCACATAATTAAATAAAAAAGGACAGAAATAACAGTACAGCAAAATGTAATAAAAATGCGCACAATATACCCCGCTTATAACCGAGATATCACACCTCTTGTCAGGTTTTGACCGGATGTCGAATCTCAGAAATAAGTGAAACAAAAAGAAAAACAAAACTTAACCATGTGATACTTTAAGCAGCAGACAGAGAAGTTAGGGGAAAGCATCCTATTTACTTCCAAAGGGAAACAATTTAATTATTAACACAAATCATAATAAATAACATATTTTCATTTTTTTTTTAATTTTATGAACTTTGTAGACAAAATTATAAAAGGCATAAAAAATTCAATTATTTTTATTAGTATATATATATTTTTTTATATTATTAAAATTGTATTATGTTTTATGTTTAGAATAAACAGACTTTAAATAATTTGGAGTTTGATGCACATGTTAAAGTAGTGAACACTTAAATAATCAGCCACTTTTAATAACACTGTGTACTCATTCTTAAACGTTAGAATCGCAGAAAAGTTTCATCGGCGCCAAAATCCGCACTTCGACAATCTATTAAACACATTTTCTTACTTAGTATTTTCTCTTCTACCCTGGGAGTCGAAGTGACTAAGGAGTATGGCGCCCGCCTCTAATTATAAAGGTGTAGGGTTCGGTTCCCAGTCTAAGGAATATTTATGATGGAATTTTTTTCAGAACCACTGGGTCCTAATCATGTCATACTCCCGATGATCCCCTAGGTAGTGTGATTGGATGCCTAGCCTTCTCGGATAAGGACGAACAAATAATAGGTTCCGAGTGCAAGTTGCACACGTTAAAAATTCCCTGGCAATTTAAAATCTGCTGATATCCTCCTTGAGATCTAAGGGAGGAGACCGGAGCACTGATGGAGTTGTCCGTGTGTAATGAAGATGGTCCTTAAAACCAAACGACACAAACCTTTTCCAACTTAGGGTGTAGAGGTTAGCCAGAGAGAGCGCCATGTTATCATGTAAACTGCTTCCAGTCCAGTCCTCGGTCCTTCAGGTATTGTCTAATGTTGTCCTCCCAGCAAACTATGCGTCGTCCTGGAGATCTGGATCCCTGGCTATTGTCTTCCCATATGTGTCGTGGCAGCCGTTCATCTCCAATACTACAGACGTGACCAAACCACAGTAACTATGACTGTTCCACTCGGCTTTGAACGACCAGTGCTATTGTAAATAAGCACAGACAAAATATGTGACAAAGGAAGAGAAACAGCGGTTACAGAAGAACACATTCGTAATGAAGTTTTTGTTTTTGGATGTACGACAACATTATTTTGTGACTTTCGTAATTTACTAGTGGTCCTCCAAGCATCAAGAGATGTTTAACACGCCAGCTACTAAATTCATTGCATCTAAGATACAGTGTTGTTCTGACTTGGATAAGTTGATTCTCGACTTACATGATTTAGAAAGTAGCCCATTGTTATGAGTTTAATTCATAACATGTATGTCGATATCAATACGATTCGACATGTAGTTATATTTGTTTACGACCGGTGACTATGGGTTACAGGAAGTACGTCATTGCTTTTGGGCCGAGTGGTAGACGCCAACAGTGTCTGTCTGCTGTGATCAGTGATCCTTCGCTAGCGGCATTCGCTGTGTGTTTCATTGTGGCAGAGGGACGTGTGTTTTACGAGCTCCTGAGTATTATAGTATTTATGGTCATATTCCTATGTATTCCATCACTGGATCCTCCATACACCTCCGTGCGATGATGCCAGTATACTTGTAAGAGGAATTATGCTTTTCATGACGAACGTGAGTGTTTGAACTCTATTAAACTGAATGAAAATGTCGTCGACATTGTTCCAGTTGCAGACTGTACAGCGACACTAGAGACTGTCTAGTTGACGCCATAATCTATTATGCATATCAAGAATATTTCTATGGAGCTACGTTATGTCAATAAATATTGTTGAAGTTCGTCCATGCTGCCTTGGTGCTGATATAAATATTTGGAAGTGTGTTACTGTATGCGTGGTCTACTTTGCATACCTTTAATTGGACTTGGTCTGAGTCAACGAGATACTCATCTAAATATAATATAAAGATCCGCCACATCTAATAATGGGGGCCAAAGCCAAAGGATCTGAGCTTCATTTAAATGGGAGCCTCAAGCCAGAGATCCTGAAGTAAAAATTGAATGTTTTAAGTCGTCGGACTTTAGTTTCATGCAATTATCAAGAATTTCCAGGATGGCGACATATATAGTCTACTGACCTGTGTAGAGGTTGAATGTACATTATTTAATGTAATATTTGCAAGTGTGTACTTCAAAGCTAAAGTTATCGACAGGAAAATACTTTCCTTCGAAATTACGAGTCCCAATTTCAAGTTTGATGCTCGAAGATGGCGTATTTTCAACAAGACGACGGACCAAAGTGGAGTCCGGTTCGAGTGAGCGGTTTCTGAATTCTAGACCTAACCTTGTCTACCCTGAGTGTTTTTCATCGTTCCTTGGAGAAAGAGGCGTTGAAATCAGTAGAGAATTTTTGCTGGCATAACTGGCATAACAGATAAGTATATTTAAGGTTTGGTGCAGTGTGAGATGCAGAGAAGCCTGTTTGCCAGAGTTTTTTTTTCTATATGTATTGTCGTAGCTATATGTTTATGTGAATAGCGGGAGGATGGTGGGACTTGTGAATTTTCTTAATACCTCGTCTGTAGGTCGACAAAATTCATGAGCGTTCTGCAGAGTTTGGTTTATGATTTTCTCAAATAGCGGGGCCGGCATTACAAAGCTGTGAGTTATCTGCTGCTATTGAGATTATCATTACCTATGTTTGTTAGTTGTGACAGTATTGTTCATTGGCAGGTTTGTTTTTGTAGTTAAGTTGATTGTAATTTTTTTATTCAGTTGTTCTACATTATTGTTTATGACGTTGTTGATCTAACCTTGCTATCCTTCATTTATTTGATGTCATATATGTTGTAAATTCGTGCTTGTCTTGTCATATGTGTGATAGAGCTAATTATTTTTATTTGTTTTGAAATTCATACATTTCTGCCTTATGTCTCCATTAGTATTATCTTCTTTTAGCTCTTGTCACTGTATTCAATCATCTTGTTTGTTTCTCCGTTCTTTTGTTGCTCCTAGTATAACATCTAGTATAATATTTAATATTACATGCAGTTGGGTGATTTTGAAGTGTTGAAATAATTGTTGAATATATTGCTCACATATTCATTATATAATATTTGCATTATTGCTTAGCTATTGGAAAGCACAATAATTGTGAATTATGTCTACTCTGGAGGATTTTGTCCAGGAGGGTGAGGAGGATGGGTTACGGGGCCCAGATCTTGAAGAATCGGTGATGAACCGTTTCTTATGCCAGGCAGCATCATATCTAGGGGATTTTGCGAATGTTAATTTTCATTCTGTTCATTATATGATAATTTCTAAGGAACTGGCAGATTTACTGCGTATGGATCTCCGTATGTTTCTGGGACGATACATTCATGTAAAACTTGGTCATGTATTGACACATATCAACAACATTAATACGCTTGAGAAAACAAATAGAAGATTAAAGTCAAACGTATGAAGATAGGTAGCATGTAACACATCAATAGTTCCATGAGAAATAACATTGCGAATATTGTACACAGAAAAATATAACCACAATTTGTGTGCTTGATAAAGCCACCACAAGAAACTAGTGTCTTTTTAACATAGTCAATACACATATCGTAATATGTAGTTCATAGAGACTTAGTCCAAACAAGCGCAATCTGGGCGTGCAGTTTGAATATATAAATATATAAGGATCATCCTGAAACATGGCAGTCAAACCAAAGCTGGATCAGGAAATGCCGTTAGATCGTATCGTAAAAGTCAACAACTTTGTCATCGAAAAATCATCTGGACCATCAAATCATGGATCATGTATCATGGTAAGTTGCAAATCCACATAAAAAATGAGCAAATGTCATGCAACAAAGTTCGTGTGCCAGTTCATAAACCTCAAGGACCTGTAAAAACGTGCCGTATAGTAACATAGATGTGAAAGTTCAAATATCCGATATAGATGGAGCACATCTCGAGAGTGTATCGGCAACAACGTTAGTTGATCCAGGAATAGATTGTATCTCGAATTGGAATGGTTGTAATAAAATTGAGAAGCATGCAAGTTTTGCGTTTTTGTGATTAGCACGCTTGAGAGCAGCTACAGACTTCTGATTCGTCTGAATGATAAATGGTGCTCCCAGCAAGTAGCGCTCCAGTTTCTGGATGGCCCAAACGACGGCCAAGAGTTCCTTCTGTAACACTGAGTACTTCCTCTTTGTGTCAGACAGCCTGCGTGAGATATACAGCGTAGGGTGAAGGACGTTGTCAAATTCTTGCATCAGACAAGCACCTAATCCTAGAGAGCTAGCATCTGTGCAGATAAAGAAGACGAAAATGTTCATTTCCAGTAGCCTCAAAATAGGAGATATGGAAAAAACATGTAATATATGGTTTAAAGCGGCCTGGCACTCTTGTGACAGTGCACGTTATTTGGTAAACCCTTTCTCAATAGAGATGATAGAACAGCAGTGATGTCAGACAGATTAGGAACGAAACAACTGTAGAACTGAATTAGTCCCAAAAGACTACGAACTTGTTTTTTCGTAGTAGGAGTTGACAAATTTAAGATTTTAGAAACATTTTGTGGTACAGTCTGGAGGCGACCGGAACCAACACACTGACCAAGGAAGGAAAGTTCGCGAAAAGCAATCTGAACTTTAGTAGGCCTAGCCGTCATGTCATGTAGACGAAGAGTGTCCAAAAGAGAATGAAGACATACAAAGTGCTCTTCCCAAGATGATCTGAACAAACAGATATCATCTATGTAAGTGATGATGTCCGGTCTATGAGAAAGGATTCTGCGCACCATTCTGATGAATGTGGCAGGGGCGTACATAAGCCCGAAAGGCATAAAGCTACATAAGGTATAGCGTGGAGCAGAATCAGGTACCAATTGTGAATTGAGGGAACGGTAGTGAAAATAAGCACCATTGTCCCGCTCAACAAACATACGAGAGTCCCTATTGGTATAAAAATAAACTAAAGCCTTGTTATAGTTAATATTGGGAACTGGCAAAAGACTTACAAACTTGATGTCTGCAGTGAAATGAAAAAAATCACCCAGTGCCTGCCATGTAGTCCCTGGTGGCAGATTTCGCACTAGTACGGTGCGTGAGTATGCCCCTTTACAAACATAAATTATCCCATTGTCACGAATCTGTGAGCAGGGGTGGTGAGCACCTTTAGTCACATGAGAAACATGGTCATTTTTTTTCTCACGGATGTTCCATCTTTATTATATGATGTATCATACTGATTGAACTTAGTATGATACATATTCCCATTTGAGCCTGTAGGTTTGGAGCATGTCGTAAAAGACAGCTTAATAGGCATAGTTAAACTTATTTTATTAGATATACTGGTATTAGTTTGACCATGTAAGTATTTACTATTATTACTATCAATCCCATGTGTATCACCATGACTCTTATGAGTAATTTTTTTTTCACTCTTGACAACCTCATCTGCATTTGTAATATCGGATGCACTGTGAGCATGTCTCCATGACTTACTCCCAGAAGAGGCAGTATTGTTTCGACTGTAAACACTGGCATCAGAGTGATGTCGAGGGAAGTTGTATCTGCCTCGAAATGATATTTTTAATTTGTTTGGTTGTGCTGATCTGTTTTTTTCACACTTAGTAACACTGGCATGTTGTACAATAGTTTTTTCATAACCAATGTTTTGACAAAATATTCTTGTTTAATACAACATCCAGCAAACCATCAACGCTTTTCCTAAATTTAGCAATTTCCATATCCTTGAGTGAAATTTCTCCACTCTGCCTCTTACTGACCTCTTCAAGGTTTACATTTTTGCTGTTCTCCTTAAGGAACAATGACTCAAAGTTAGCCACCTTATCACGAGTTAAATTGTCTTGTCAACTTTGAAGGCATATGAGTTCTTGATTTTCAAGTTCAAGTGCTGCCACTTTATTCTCCAACTGACTACAAGAATATTTCATGTCGCGGTCTGTCACTTCTTTCATTTCAACCTTTAATCTCAAAAGCGAAACCTCAGATGACAGCTCCTGAATCTGAGCCACCTGTGCATGGCAGTCTACCTTTAAAGCAGTATTAAGCTTATCAAGTTCACCAGTTACATTATTTTTTTTTGTCAAGTAATTTTTGAAATGAGCTTACCTCATCCTCTAGCTCCTTTTTCTCCTTCTTCAGTTTATATTGTCTGTGATGGAGTTACTGTGATTTAGTCTTCAATAGGCCCCATTTCGTTTTCTCTTCGTAACTAGTGAGTTTGCCATTTTTGTCTTCCCTCTATTAAAGATTGGGAAGTATTCTTTTTCTCTCTGAATAATAGGGGTGTTTAGATTTTTTCTGTAGGTAAAGTAATTGCGGGTTTTTTTTCTTTAGGGATTAATGTAAGTTAGTATTGAATGGCACCAGTCGGCCTTTTTCTAAATATCGCGATCTTTAAATTCCATTTTTTTTGCGTTGTTAAATTTATCACGGTCATTTTTATCGTGGGGAAGGGGAGATGACCCCTACCCAGGTAACGTCCAACGTACGTTAGAGCGAATCACATTCGTTTCTGCTCACGCTAACAGGCGACATTAGGTAACGTTACGTAGCCGGAAATACGCGCGCATTTAAAGTAAGCAGAATACACTGGTTCTAAATTTAGAGATGAGCGCATGGAAAATTTTAGAGTATCTTTAATTCTATTGGTTGTAGTGAGACGCCTAGCCTCAAGTAGGTCGGGGGTCAGCGTGGTTAAATCTAAAATAAAGTACGCGGTTTTCAGTTTAGGGCCTCTTAGTCTGCAGAAAGTCCGGGCCGTGTATCCAAGCATATTGTCGGCTTCTAACGCTGAAGGAACGCAATATTTGGTATGTCAGTAATTTAAAGTAGCGTGGTAATTAAATCTAGTTTCTCTAATAGAGCCTTAGTCCGTTCTAATTTAATTTATTTTTGAACTTTATAACTTGTAACGCCATCATTTATTTCTAGTGATAGCAGTGTCTATGAGTGATAAAGAGATATTACGTAGGTGTGCTCCGTAGATTTAATAGAAAGTCTGTAGAAATACACGCATCCTAGATTTATATTAATTTACAGAATATTCTGAAGCGCGTGTATTTTATTTCAGTGAGAGATTAATTCTGATAAGTCTCATAAAACATAAAATACGGGAACAGATTTTTCGGGAAATTTAATCACGTGGTTACCGGGATTTATTGGAGTCGGAATTCTGGATGGATAGAGTAGATATTAAATATTTTTCTATCTGTGAAAGTATAATAATTGCAGGGAAACCACGTGGGGTAGAGGTGAAAGGAAATTTATGGTGCGTTAAGTGGTTGTGTAATTAAATATTATGCAGAGTAGTATTTGATTTTGTTTTATGGGATTTATTGAGTTCTAGGAAATATAGTCTATAGAGATATATATTTCTGTGTATAGATGTAATATATAAATGTACTGAGGAATTTTAAACACGGGTGTGCATTAAATGTTATGTATTCTAATTGTGTTTGGGAGAACGATGATAAGGTCATGAGACCGCTTACAGAGTTAAAGTAGGCCTAAGTACGGGAGGTTTCCCTACCTGTTTTTAATGTTTTAAGGCCTGAGCAAGCTGTGTATAATTAGTATTGATCAGTGAGTCGGGTTTACTAGACAGGCAGGGGGTTGTCGGGAATAGCTGACCCAGGGTCAGGAAATATTTCTGTATCGTCGTGCACAAGATGAAAGGGGGCGAGGGGAAATGGTGGAGCAGTCTTCGTTCGGGTGTTTACATGTTTGTGCTAGATTTGAGTGTGACTGAAGCATCCACTGTTTACGTTTTATATGTAAGTTTATTATATGAAAGCATTTTGGTATTGTAGTACAGAGTGGCATGTCTTTTGTGTCCACAGCAGTGGTCACGGCCCGAAGAGCGGGGGTTGCCAATAAATCTTGTTCCTGACAGCTGGCAAAGGTAGCCAGTCTTCTCAAGAGAAAAGTCGAGGCAACGCCAGAGGCGTAAGAGCTTGTACCGCGGTGTGGTATTGGCTCTGAGTATTGTGGCCCCAGAGATAAAGCGAGGAAGAGCAGGTCGAGACAGCGACAGTCTTCAGTGAAAAGGGTTTTCTTAAGACCCGGAGCTCTAAGCTCATACACACCCATCGAACCCAAGCAAGCGGGTTGGTGTGTCTTTTTTTAAGCCTCGGTCACAATAATATCGAAGTGCCTAAACCCCAAACGAGGGGTAACATAGCAAGGGAGAATCAGCTTTCTTTTCGCCAAATAGAGAAGCCTCTACAGTCTACGGCAAGTGCCTAGTCATCAGAAGTACGAGTCAGAACCAGGAAGAAAGGGATATCATTTCCCGGTTGCTGAAATGAACCGAGAGCAGCAAGGCAGGAGAAGTGGAGAGAGAGATGGTGAAAAATAGATCAGGGACCTGCAGAGTCTCATATTATTCTTAGAGGGTAGCCTCTGAGCCTTAGAGTTAGAAAAAGTCTATTACATAGCAGTGCAGAGTGTGACTTAGTGGCGTATACCGCTGACAGAGTTAGCAGCTGTGCAGATAGTCTTCATGCAGGGTCAGCAGCCATTGACTTTAGAGATAGTAGTGTAATAGAGAGTGGTGGCTACAGTTGAGGGCCACTAAATTAGATGGTAGTAAGAATCTAAGTAATCATTCTGATTTTGTTTCCCCAGCAAGGTGAATGAATGAGTGAGAGTGGTTGGGTTCATATTTTGATGTGTCTTATAAATTTAAATTGAGTCTTTTTATTTTCCAGGTCAGTGCAAACCTGGCACGTTATATATTTTATTGTTACTATGTTATGAACTTATGTGGATTTGTATAATAAACTTATTTAATGTTCACTGGATCAGCTTCTTCACTGTATAGTCCTTAACTGTTGTCTGTACAGTGGTGTCTGTAGTGTTAGTTTAACCTTATTTCTTTTAGTCTGTTAAAGGTAGCCAGAGGTGGTGAGTTTATAGCATTTCTTGAAGTCACGATTTGGCGAGGAGGATTAAATTTCGGTTATCCTCCTCGGGCCAATAGACTCACCTTACTACATTCACTGTCATATCTCATAATTAATCTATTATCTTAGTCTTTTCTCACACTAGGGTCTGGTCCTACACTTGGGCATAACTCTAACTTAAATCCAACTCGTGACAAAGTGGGTGGCGATCGTCCTTGGGATCAGCTTTGTAGGATCATTCTGGGATCTTATCTTGATTGACAGATTGTTTTCTATAGGAAAGTCTGAGAATAGATTCTTTCAATATCCCTTAGACTGAGCTATTAGAACTGATCCAGTTATAAGTTTTTCCACAGAAAGTTTTTCCACAGGTTGCAGGCAGTTGGATTGTAGGGATAGGTTAGTTATAGAACTTAGAGGTAATTGATGGCTAACTGATTTTTTTTCTTAACAGGAAGGTAGAATTTTAGTAGCTGCATAACAATATTTTTCAGGTAGTTATTAGTCAGACTGGTGCTAGTCTGAGTTCGGGTTTTGGGACCGAGGTTATAGAGATAGCATTCCTCAGTAGGTAACAGGTAATTCCTTCTTTTTTTTTTCCTGTCATTTCTTGTCTTTGGTAAGCTACAGCAGTTACAGGTAAGATGGCAGATATGGCCAAGTTACGAGCTGCCTGGCGTGACGCTGCTCAGGAAAGGGAATGGACAAGGAGGAAACTAAGGCCTACATGATCAGAGAAAATGATAGGCATAATCAGAAAGAGGAAAGGGAAAGGGCAGCAGAAGTGGAGGAAAGAAAAAGGGCAGCAGAAGTTGAAGAAAGAAAAAGGGCAGCAGAAGTTGAGGAAAGAAAAAGGGCAGCAGAAGTTGAGGAAAGGGAAAAGGCAGCAGAAAGACAGCACGAACTTGCCATGCGTTCTCTGGAACTGCAGCTCAGGTCTTCGGAGGGCAGTTCAGCTACTGGAGATTCCCCCAGAGCAGTGGCGATAGACACCTCAGGAAATGGAGGCCCCCGGATGGCAGCCATGAATTTTCCGATGGACTCTTTCCCTAACGGGAATGAGAAAATTGACATATTCCTGGAAAAATTCGAACGGATGGCAAAGGCATACGGGTTGGATGAAGGTCTTTGGTGTCTAAAATTATCGCAGTCCCTCAGAGGTCATGCGTATGACGTCTACCACAAGTTGCTCATAGACGACCAGAACAACTTTGAGGCACTACGGAACGCGTTGTTGCAAAGATTCCAGTGGACCCCCCGGAAATGCCAAACCATGTTCAGGGAAAGTCGTCCGGAGAAGGGGGAAAGCTTTCCTCAGTTTGCTGAAAGGCTGAGGAATTACCTCACTCGCTGGAGAGAGCTGTCTGGACTGGCTAAATCCTTTGAAGGATTAGAAGAATTAATAATGGTGGAACAAATCAAGGCAAACATGTCTCCTGATTTGAGGAAGTACCTGGCGGAGCAGGGCGCCCAGCAACTGGACCAGATCATTCTGTTTGCTGAAAGGTTCCAGACGGCACAGGCCGAAGTACTGGGCCAGAAACGAAAACACCCAGATCTGCCAGCCCAGGACAAAGGAGCTTCATCATCACAATCGTCTTCTCATGCTCACCAGCAGCAGGGGCCTTCACGCAAGGAGCCCCATTCCGGTCATAACCTGCGCCCCCAGCCTCACAACAGATCACAGGGGCCAAACTCTCAGGACCCTGCCAGAAACCGAGGAGATAATAAGAGATACTGTCGAAACTGTCGGACCACTTCCCATTGGACCTCCAAGTGTATGAATAAACCACCCGTGCATCATGCGGCTTGCTTAAGGCCGGTGCGAGCGACAAAAGGGAACACCTGGGAACCCATTCAGTCGGAGAAGTTGTTCTCCAACAGCGGACCAGCAGAAGTGAACGGGACTGCGACTACGTGTTTATTCGACAGCGGTCTTACATACCCCAGCATAGTTGCCCGACATCTGGTGAAGCCCGGGCAAATGACAGGGGAGAAAGTTGATATTGGTGGCGTTTTAAGGAAAGGGGCCTCCCAGCGCTTTCCGGTAGCCAATATTCAGGTGAAGTGCAAGTTTGTGCGTGGCACAATTAAAGCTGCTGTAATGGCACAGCCAGCTTACGACTTCATCCTAGGGGCCCCACATTTAGTTTTGGGAACCCCTAGTACACCGATCCTTGCTGAAGCAAGGGGCCTACTACAGGCCAGATAAGTGAACAGGGAGAACCCCTAATTCACGGAGCCCCGAGCGAGCTCGAACATCCATGTCTTGTTAAGGAGAGGTTAGGAGCCACTAAGGACAGCGGTATGTTAACTGCAGAGGCGTATTCGCCTGTCAGCCCTGTTCAGCCTAATGGCCAAACAGAGGTGACGCCTCTGATTTCGGAAATACATTCTTTGTTGGTGGGAATTAGGCCCCCGATGGTATTAGCTCCTTCAGGAGAGGGACATACTGACAAGAACTGTATCACATATGTCAACGACCAGCGCACTCTTAAAAGGGCACAAGACGGCGAATCGAGCGAACATATGTTTCCAACCAGCCCTGGAGCCCCATCCTACCAGCACTTTACTCAGACGGAGGAGGACAGTGATCTGAGTGTCCGTTTGCCTATAAACGGAGATGGGCCCCACAACTCTCGTATCTCGTTTACAGGAAACGACCCGCGTAACGAGGAGCCTGAAAAATTGGCTATATCTTCCAATTTGTTTCAAGGAACATTGGAACCAGTCACTGAGTACTTTATCTCAGATACTCCGCGATCTAACGGGATCTTAAACCGTCAAGTGTCACTGCAGGACACATTCCAACTGACGCCAGTAACTCTCACAGGGGAGGGCAAGGTTGAGGGTAGAACCAGGGTGTTAGACGGAGGACTCCCGTGGTCTACAGTTACCTCTCACGAACTTTTCAGGCCAGAAAAGAGTGAGGAAAGCGGCCTTACGAATTTGCAAGGGGCTATGTTAGAGAGCTCTGTCCCTCTTCATGTTGGTAGGGGAAGAGGGATCACAGAACCACTGCCAGGGGCAGATACTACCTATCTTGTTCCAAAGATAGAAGCTACTGGGATCAATAAGGATTCAGTAGACACCCAGCAAATGATCGGAAACCCGGTGTCAGAAATACACGAGATTTCTCAGGTTCATTGTAAGGTACCAGCGGTCACAACCCCGCTGGCGAGCAGCTCCGTAGTCGCCATCGCCCAGCCTCTACAAAGCCAGTCGGTCAGGTCGGCTGATCAGGTCAGTCTGTTGCGAAACATAGCCAGGGAAGTTTTAGACCCACCATGGGACGGCACAGGTCTAGAAAGAGAACAG
Source organism: Oreohelix idahoensis (assembly GCA_024509875.1). Lineage (NCBI taxonomy): Eukaryota > Metazoa > Mollusca > Gastropoda > Stylommatophora > Oreohelicidae > Oreohelix > Oreohelix idahoensis. The sequence continues at coordinate 73,854 of JAMPIV010016006.1, forward strand.
CCCTTCAACAGGAGCATGGGAGTAGATAAGGAGAGAAAGAAGGAGAGAATTGTGCACGGGTCTTTGGACAACGGCGAACAGTTACGCACGGTTACGGCGATTTCTGACCCAGTCAGTCAGCCGGATACCAGTAATACATTACCGCGCACCGTTAGGAAAGTACGTGGGAGAACTCGCAGGAGAGGAAAGGTGAAGAAAGAATTTGGGAGTGCGGCTGCCAGGGAAAACCCCAGTAGTGACTCTGAAACTTCAGCGATTTCAGAAAGCTCGGGAGACATAGATAGGGACCAATCTGAACACCAAGACCACAGTAATTTAGATCGGCAGGCTCCGACCTCGAAGGGTGGGGTAATGTGATGGAGTTACTGTGATTTAGTCTTCAATAGGTCCCATTTCGTTTTCTCTTCGTAACTAGTGAGTTTGCCATTTTTGTCTTCCCTCTATTAAAGATTGGGAAGTATTCTTTTTCTCTCTGAATAATAGGGGTGTTTAGATTTTTTTCTGTAGGTAAAGTAATTGCGGGTTTTTTTCTTTAGGGATTAATGTAAGTTAGTATTGAATGGCACCAGTCGGCCTTTTTCTAAATATCGCGATCTTTAAATTCCATTTTTTTGCGTTGTTAAATTTATCACGGTCATTTTTATCGTGGGGAAGGGGAGATGACCCCTATCCAGGTAACGTCCAACGTACGTTAGAGCGAATCACATTCGTTTCTGCTCACGCTAACAGGCGACATTAGGTAACGTTACGTAGCCGGAAATACGCGCGCATTTAAAGTAAGCAGAATACACTGGTTCTAAATTTAGAGATGAGCGCATGGAAAATGTTAGAGTATCTTTAATTCTATTGGTTGTAGTGAGACGCCTAGCCTCAAGTAGGTCGGGGGTCAGCGTGGTTAAATCTAAAATAAAGTACGCGGTTTTCAGTTTAGGGCCTCTTAGTCTGCAGAATGTCCGGGCCGTGTATCCAAGCATATTGTCGGCTTCTAACGCTGAAGGAACGCAATATTTGGTATGTCAGTAATTTAAAGTAGCGTGGTAATTAAATCTAGTTTCTCTAATAGAGCCTTAGTCCGTTCTAATTTAATTTATTTTTGAGCTTTATAACTTGTAACGCCATCATTTATTTCTAGTGATAGCAGTGATTATGAGTGATAAATAGATATTACGTAGGTGTGCTCCGTAGATTTAATAGAAAGTCTGTAGAAATACACGCATCCTAGATTTATATTAATTTACAGAATATTCTGAAGCGCGTGTATTTTATTTCAGTGAGAGATTAATTCTGATAAGTCTCATAAAACATATAATACGGAAACAGATTTTTCGGGAAATTTAATCACTTGGTTTCCGGGATTTATTGGAGTAGGAATTCTGGATGGATAGAGTAGATATTAAATATTTTTCTATCTGTGAAAGTATAATAATTGCAGGGAAACCCCGTGGGGTAGAGGTGAAAGGAAATTTATGGTGCGTTAAGTGGTTGTGTAATTAAATATTATGCAGAGTAGTATTTGATTTTGTATTATGGGATTTAATGAGTTCTAGGAAATATAGTCTATAGAGATATATATTTCTGTGTATAGAGATGTAATATATAAATGTACTGAGGAATTTTAAACACGGGTGTGCATTAAATGTTATGTATTCTAATTGTGTTTGGGAGAACGATGATAAGGTCATGAGACCGCTTACAGAGTTAAAGTAGGCCTAAGTACGGGAGGTTTCCCTACCTGTTTTTAATGTTTTAAGGCCTGAGCAAGCTGTGTATAATTAGTATTGATCAGTGAGTCGGGTTTACTAGACAGGCAGGGGGTTGTCGGGAATAGCTGACCCAGGGTCAGGAAATATTTCTGTATCGTCGTGCACAAGATGAAAGGGGGCGAGGGGAAATGGTGGAGCAGTCTTCGTTCGGGTGTTTACATGTTTGTGCTAGATTTGAGTGTGACTGAAGCATCCACTGTTTACGTTTTATATGTAAGTTTATTATTTGAAAGTATTTTGGTATTTTAGTACAGAGTGGCATGTCTTTTGTGTCCACAGCAGTGGTCACGGCCCGAAGAGCGGGGGTTGCCAATAAATCTTGTTCCTGACAGCTGGCAAAGGTAGCCAGTCTTCTCAAGAGAAAAGTCGAGGCAACGCCAGAGGCGTAAGAGCTTGTACCGCGGTGGGGTATCGGCTCTGAGTATTGTGGCCCCAGAGAGGGAGCGAGGAAGAGCAGGTCGAGACAGCGACAGTCTTCAGTGAAAAGGGTTTTCTTAAGATCAGGAGCTCTAAGCTCATACACACCCATCGAAGCCAAGCAAGCGGGTTGGTGTGTCTTTTTTTAAGCCTCGGTCACAATAATACCGAAGTGCCTAAACCCCAAACGAGGGGTAACATAGCAAGGGAGAATCAGCTTTCTTTTCGCCAAATAGAGAAGCCTCTACAGTCTACGGCAAGTGCCTAGTCATCAGAAGTACGAGTCAGAACCAGGAAGAAAGGGATATCATTTCCCGGTTGCTGAAATGAACCGAGAGCAGCAAGGCAGGAGAAGTGGAGAGAGAGATGGTGAAAAATAGATCAGGGACCTGCAGAGTCTCATATTATTCTTAGAGGGTAGCCTCTGAGCCTTAGAGTTAGAAAAAGTCTATTACATAGCAGTGCAGAGTGTGACTTAGTGGAGCTGTTACGTACATTTATTACCTAAGGGGGTAGTCGTCGGTCCTACCAAATGTACGCACCAGTTTTATGTAGTTATATTATTTGTGCGTTCGATTGGTTCGCGCACTGACGTACACAAAGCTGTGAGTGTTGCTTTGGACGCACGTGTAACCTAGTTGAGTAGTTTGTGACGTCATGTTTTGAAGTGGAAACATGGAACTGTCTTGTGTCCATGATAGTAATTTTATATTTCGTATTCAATGGCATTTTAAGGAAGCCATTTATTTCTAGTGATCTGTATTGGTCTTCAGGTCGAAACCAATATCAGGAATGTCACGTGAGTAATCATCCCACTTCTTATTTTAATGCTGTATGGAAAAAGGCCGCTCTAATACTAGTCTAGCGGGAATTAAGATGTTCCTAGAATGGATCTACAGAGTCGCTTGCCTTTAAGATTTGAATCGTAGACGGAGAATTCCTACGAGTAGAAGAAGTTATATTGTTTATCTTACGCACATGTTTTATATGCCGTACATGCTTCAATGCCAAAGTCGTGGCTTGGATGTAAAGAGAGGTTAGCCAACTGAAAGCCTTTACTGTTAGGATTATCGTATATGACTTTGTGTGAAAATTATATGATGTACAACGCTATGTATGAAGAACGTCTGGGAATTTTAACAAATGTAATATGGAAGATTTCACCCCAGAGTATGTATACGTTACCATGATAGACGTCCTTGAAAGAAGGTCAACGGTCGTGACTGAGAAGGATATTATACGGTAACAGTTTTGTAATCCTTAGTCTATGGACAGAGGTCTTTACTAGAAGAGAATCTTCAGGAACTTTAGCAGTAATAAATCAATATGTTGTCGTGTGATCTTTGCGCCTGTGACGATGTTCGTCTTGTCCACTTCGTGTCCTGGTGAATAAAATCTATGTAGTTACCAACGACTCGTGTGCTGCTAATACTTGACCAGTTCACACAATTCAAGATACATTGTTGGTTTTTCGTTTGAAAGACATTGTTGACATTTATTCCATTGTAACCATTCGCGTTTCAATTCATCACTATGAAAACGACACCAACAATAACTGGTAGGCCAGTGCGGTCTGGAAGTAATTTCAGGAACGTACCCATCCAATTGATCGTTTGAAAAGAAGAATTTTTACTTTCAAGGCGACATCATCTCAATTTGGATCCTGGCGTAATATGAATCATAATCAATTCAAAGGCTCAAGGTCTTCAATCAACCTCCACGTCAAGTTTCACAGTGACTGATTACTTGGAGATCATCTCTTCATCATTGTTACGTGCGAGCTAGTTTGATATACGCAGAGCGAAGTATTGCATCCTCTTACGTACATACACGGGGACAAGGCACTTTGATTTTTACCTGCACGCGAGCTAAGTATAACTTGTATCCGTTATACCCTTTATTACTATTAGCTGTGCCTTGATTGATTATGTACACTTATATATTTTCTATGTTATGTGTTATGTTTTGTGTATTCTTCGCGGGAGGTTGGGCGGTAGATCTGACGAACGAGATCCATCTCGAAGTCAATTCGGGCTCTTCGTCAGACGTTCTGTAGGACATTATTTTGCAGACTTCCCGCAGTGGAATGTTCCTACGCGTGAGCGTAGAAGGATTCTAGGTCCACTGTGTCTGGTGGTCTGTGACACCTGTCTGTGTTAGCTGTAGTGTCACGTTTACTTGTTGTTTTTTGGTAGCTATTTTTACTTGTGCCTTAGTTTTATGATGAATTTTGTATGTGATTATTGTCCGTCTCACCTTTCCTGTCGTTTAGTTTTTTACAAAACCTTTGTTTTTACACTGTGGTGTCTATTGTCTTGTTGAATTTAATCGCAGTTATCATCGTAATTCTTTACGACATTCCATTTTAGTTTCTCATTTTATTTTAATTGGATTTCTGCGAACGTCTTCGTTTGGCTTGAATATCTTGTCGTGTCATTATTGTGCTATTGTCTGTCACGTTATTGCTTTCACACCATTACATGTTATAAATTACATTATTAATTATTAATATTATTGCCTATAATTTAAATTGATTTTACCGTTCTAGAACAGGAACGAAGAACACTAGTTGTAGTAACACTTTTAAATAGTATTATTACATAATAATATTGAAATGGCTACCTTAGACTATTTCATTAAGCAAGCAAAAGCTTTGCAAATACCTGCTGAAGAGGTAAGACAATTCGCTATGTCAGAATATAAGAAAGCTCAAGAAATAGAAGCTGATCAGAGAAGGTTAGAAACTTTACGTTTGGAAAATTTGAAATTTGAGGCAGATCAAAAAACGGATTGAGGCTGAGGAGAATGAGAAAAAAATGAGATTAACTGCTGAGGAGGATGAAAAGAAGAGGAAATTTATGGCTGAGGAAGAGGAGAAAAAAATGAGATTAGCCGCTGAATTAGAAGAGAAACGATTTCAGCGAGAAGCAGAACAGAAGCAAAAGGAGTCTGAAGAAAGACTTAAAAAGGAAATGGAAAAGAAAAACAGAAAAAAAGAAATAGAAGAAAGGAGATTAATAGCTGAACAAAAACACAAAACGACTTCAGCTTGAGATGGAAGAGAATGATAGAAAACGACAGCATGAACTGAAATTAGCAGAGTCAGAATATGAGAGACTTAGGTTAACTCAGGAAGCTAATTCTCAGAGAACTTTTGAAAGCCACACTTCATCCAGACAGGATCATTTTAAGGAAATTCACCTTAAATTACCAAAATTTAATCCCCCGTCTGATGACGTAATATTCTTCCTAGATAGGTTTGAGGCCACTTGTGGGTCTTATAACGTGGATAAAGCTCTATACTGTACATATTTATCCAGATTACTTACAGGAGATGCATTAGCAGTTTATCATACCACCAGCATTGGTGAGAAAAATGACTACAATGCTCTTAGAGCAGCACTTCTGCAAAAATTCCAAATGACAGAAGACGAATATCGTTTGAAATTTCACACATTACTACCTCAATTTGGTAGAAATTTTAGTGATTTTCTGTCACAGATACGACTAACATTAGAAAGATGGATCGAATTATCCAAAATTGAAAAGTCGTATGAAGGTCTCTTTGATTTACTGATGCGCGATAAGGTACTTTCGTCGGTAAACCCTACATTTCTCGCATTTTTACACGAACGGAAACCTTTATCAATGAAAAAATTTAGAAGAACATGCAAAAAATTTTTGCACTGCTCACCCAAACATGGATCTAAGTAACGCGCAGATTAAGAGTGAATTGCCTGTTGCTTTTGCAGCACAACAAAACAATTTTTCACGCAATCGTTCTTTTAGTGCTGATAGGTATGTCAATAAGGGAAATAATCATAATTTCAACAATGATAACTTTTACAAAGGGAAGCAATTTCAACAATCTGCTCCATTTAATGTTTCTTGGAACCAAACTCACAGATCGCGAGATTTTGGTAACAATTATTTTAAAAATAATCAGGGACATTATAATAAACAAAACTGGAGATCAAGATCTCAGGGTCCGCAAAACAGACAATTTTTTGGAAATAAACCATTTAACCAACATCATAACGATCATTCTACAAATTATCGGACTAATCCAAATTTTAACTCTAGCAGAAACGACAATTATGGCAATTTTAATGACAAAAATCACAATCGATCGCGCCGACGAGATAGATCGTTAAATAATACAGGTAGACATTCTAATGTTGCTTTTAGTGATACACAGGCTAACATTGAACAGGGTAAAGTAGCTGAAACTCACAATGCTATGTCTTGTTCTCTAGATTGTTCCCAGGTGAAAGACTGCCCAGAATGCTCGACTCTTTTCCAGCCTAAGGCGATCACGACGCTGCGTTGCGGACATACCTTGCCTAGCCTGCCTGCAGTCTGTACAGCCACTGCTGCGTCAGTACACCAGGGACAGGGCTCTCTTAAGTTTAACAAGGGATTTGTCAATAATATTTCATGCTCTCTCCTATTTGACTCAGGTTGTACAACAATCGGTGTCCGGACTTCGCTGATCGACCCAAGTTGTGCCACGGGCCGGGTTGTCAAATGTGTAACATTTGGTGGCACTATTGAAACATTTCCCACTGCTATTATTGATCTTAACACACCTTTCTTTACAGGAAAGATCCAAGCATGTCTTCTGCCTAACCCAATTTGTGATGTGATACTTGGTCGCATACATGGTATTAAAGAGTGTACACCTCAGCAAATTGCTGAATGGGAAGAGCGACATATTCAAACTGCAAATGCAGTAGTGACTAGAGCGCAAGCTACTAATATGTCGCATGATACACCTATTGAACCTACAGTTCATACCACTTGTGATGATGATGCTCCTATTTCACGGGAGTTGTTTGCAACATTGCAAAAGAATGATAATTCATTAAAAAAATTCTTTCAGTATGTTAACAAAAAAGAATACAAGCAACAAACTTGCAAAATCTAGACATGACTTTATACTTAAAAATGGGATTTTGGTTAGAGTAATACGGGAAAAGGATTTATCCTTATGTTCTCAGATTCTTGTCCCATCCTGTATGAGATCTCGTATATTACGACATGCTCATGACTCGCAATGTGCGGGCCATATGGGTTTTTCGCGTACCAAATCCAGAGTGCTTTCGGCATTCTACTGGCCAGGCGTCCATAGAGATGTTACTCTCTATTGTCGGTCCTGTTTGATATGTCAAGAAGTTAAGGTACGGGGTCCATTTCATGCGGCTCCTATTCAAGCTGCGGACATCCCGATTAGACCATTTGATAAAATGGCCATTGACATTATTGGTCCAATGCTCCCATCTGCTAGAGGGCATACGCATATTCTTACGTGCATTGATATGTGCACTCGTTGGCCTGAGGCCATCCCTCTCAAGAACACTTCATCTGCCAGTGTAGCAGAGGCATTGATGTTAATCTTCTCACGCATTGGTTTTCCACGGAAAATTTTGTCGGATCATGGGGTTCAGTTCATTTCTGAATCCATGTCTCAAGTGATGAAGACATTAGGTATAGATAGATCTCTTAGTTCTATTTATCATCCGATGTCAAATGGGTTAATTGAGCGTCTCAATAGGACACTCAAGCAGTTATTGGGTAAGATGACTCAAGACCATCCCCAAGACTGGGATCGGGTCCTACCCGCTTGTCTCTTTGCGTATCGCGAGGTACAAAATCAAGCAACGGGGTTTTCTCCGTTCCAGCTTGTTTTTGGCATGCAACCACGCGGTCCGATGTCGTTAATCCACGACTTATTGGTGGATGAGAATATTGAAGAGGAAACTCAATCCTCTTATGAGTATGTGATCTCTCTTAGAAAGAAAATCATAGATGCTTGTAGACTAGCTACTGCATCATCCGAACATGCCAAAGAAAAAGCTCGTCTATCTGCAAACAAATATAGACGTCTTCGCCAGCTCATACCTGGTGATGAAGCTTTTGTATTACTCCCTGCGCATAACAATCGTCTTTTAATTACCTGGAGAGGTCCTTTCAGGATCATCTCAAGAATATCCGATGTCGACTACATCGTTGATGTTAATGGCAAACATAAAACCTTCCACATTAACATGTTGAAGGAGTATTACTCACGTCCTGATTATCTACAATCGGTGTTCCAAGCAACTGACGATCCTACACCACCTATTCAACACTATTCTAGTTTGTCAGTCATCCAAGAAGAGGAATCTTCTTTCGATGATGTACAACTACCAATACCAGTTGTACCACTCCATTCCACTGAGAAATGGAATGATGTTACTATCTCATCTACTCTTACTGATGATCAACGTCAGCAAGTCTCTAATATTCTACACACGTATGAGGATGTCCTCACCGACATCCCAGGTCATACGTCAGTCATCCAACATGACATTATTTTGACTGACGATACACCGATTCGAGTTCGCCCATATCCTATTCCTTTACACTTTCGTGATAAGGTTGATAAGGAATTGGATGATATGCTCCAATTGAATATAATTGAACCATCTTCATCACCATATTCTTCTTCTATGGTAATCATTAGGAAGAAAGACAACAATATACGTCTTTGCGTAGATTACAGGAAGTTAAACAAAGTTACAAAATTCGATGCGGAACCATTACCTCTTTTAGACGACTTATTAGAGAAATTATCTCATGCTACATTCTTTTCGAAATTTGACCTTTCAAAGGGTTATTGGCAAGTGCCACTCACTACGAAAGCAAAGCCATTCACCGCTTTCTCGACGCCACGGGGTCTTTTTCAATATAATTTTATGCCTTTCGGGTTAATGAATGCGCCAGCTACCTTTGTACGCATGATGCGCCGCATATTGTCTCATCGTCCCGATGTCATTACTTATATAGATGACATCTGTCTTTTCAGTGACTCTTGGGATGAACATATTCAGGGTTTAAAATCTTTACTTTCTACCTTACAGGATTATAACTTAACAGCGAAACCTTCAAAGGCTTTTGTCGGTTTTCATGACATCTCATTTCTTGGTCACCGTATAGGTCGCGGTTTAATGTATACAGAAGACAGTAACGTCTCTAAATTTTAAACATCTCAGCACCTAAGACAAAAAAACAAGTGAGGTCACTCTTAGGACTAATACAGTTCTATTCTAAATTCATCCCTCATTTGTCTACTATAACTGCACCTCTTTCTTCGTTACTGAAGAAAGGCACACCTAATGTAATAAAGTGGTCGCAGGATCACCAAACGGCGTTAGACTATATAAAACAAATTTTTTTCAAATAAGCCTTTTTTAAGGTTGCCTAACAAAGATCTCACCTTTGTTCTTCGCAGTGATGCTTCTTCCTACGCTATCGCGGCAGTTTTGATGCAGGAATACGGAGGCACCTTATTTCCAATTATGTACGTATCCAGAAAGCTTACGACGAGCGAGATGAAGTACTCCGTTCTAGACAAAGAGCTTCTCGCTCTTGTCTGGGCAATCACAAAACTGGATCGTTATCTCCTCGGATCACACTTTGTGGTGGAGTCTGACCAGAAAGCTCTTACCGCATTGAATACTGGAAACGTTAAGTCATCAAAGTCAGCGCGTTACGCTATAGCTCTTCAACCGTTCCATTTTGAGATACGAGCTATTCCTGGAGTACAGAATGTATTTGCAGACTGTCTTTCAAGATGCCCTAGTGAACTTGGTGAAACTAAACTACTTTTAGATGGAGAAACGTCCTCACCGAAACATGAATAACTTTGTACAGTGCATTGATTGTACATCTGTGGAGACTATGTGTAGTTCTACAGTATTCGTATAAATATAACTTTCAGAACATACTTACATATGGATTATAACATTATTTCTTGTGAAGTAACGTTTTATTAGAACGGGAACAGTGATATTAAAGTAACATTTTTTTTTGTAGTATGGAAACATTGGTAAAAAGCAACAAATAGACATTCGTTAGTGTTATGGAACATATTACACTACATATCGTGTTCGTAAACTTATTTCGTGCATGGAACATTAGGAACATATTCTTGTTGACTCTAAATAGTTCTGAACGAATATTCACAATGACTGAAATTAGAATTACTTAGAATAAATTACTAGTTATTTATTTATGTGTAATTAAGTACTAGAATTAGATTAATTCAATTTAATCAATTTGATTGTTTATAAATCACACATCTACTAACGTTATTAGTGTCTCGCAATACGTGTAGTCACGTATCCCACTACATGATATTTCACTTTTAGATAACTAGTCAAACTTACTAGTGCTAGATATCAGTAAGTGCGTTGCTTCTTAAAGTGTTTAATTATGCATTGCTTCATTTTTGCATGTTGTATTTTAAAACATTTTCTGTTCTTTTGATTTTCTTATCATTGCTTATCATCAGTGTTGCTGTTCATTTTCATTTTTGAAATCATATGTTTCAAATTTTGTTGAAAACTTAGTTGAATTTTATTATCATCTTTTTTGTTGATTCTTCATTTTCATTTTCAACTTCTTTTTACTTCGAATATTACCACATCGTTCCAAAGTAGGTCGATGGTGGATGTGTGCTTTAATGCATACTGTCATTTAGTTATATTAATTTCAAGTTAATATTCTTTTCTTAATATGATATAATTTTATGCATGTCATAAATCTTGTTGTAGTTTTGACTCACCTCTCTCGAGTAATTAGTTCGAAAAAAATTAATGGGATTAATTTTTTTAAGGGGAGGTAATAAGGGAGCTGTTACGTACATTTATTACCTAAGGGGGTAGTCGTCGGTCCTGCCAAATGTACGCACCAGTTTTATGTAGTTATATTATTTGTGCGTTCGATTGGTTCGCGCACTGACGTGCACAAAGCTGTGAGTGTTGCTTTGGACGCACGTGTAACCTAGTTGAGTAGTTTGTGACGTCATGTTTTGAAGTGGAAACATGGAACTGTCTTGTGTCCATGATAGTAATTTTATATTTCGTATTCAATGGCATTTTAAGGAAGCCATTTATTTCTAGTGATCTGTATTGGTCTTCAGGTCGAAACCAATATCAGGAATGTCACGTGAGTTATCGTCCCACTTCTTATTTTAATGCTGTATGAAAAAGGCCGCTCTAATACTAGTCTAGCGGGAATTAAGATGTTCCTAGAATGGATCTACAGAGTCGCTTGCCTTTAAGATTTGAATCGTAGACGGAGAATTCCTACGAGTAGAAGAAGTTATATTGTTTATCTTACGCACATGTTTTATATGCCGTACATGCTTCAATGCCAAAGTCGTGGCTTGGATGTAAAGAGAGGTTAGCCAACTGAAAGCCTTTACTGTTAGGATTATCGTATATGACTTTGTGTGAAAATTATATGATGTACAACGCTATGTATGAAGAACGTCTGGGAATTTTAACAAATGTAATATGGAAGATTTCACCCCAGAGTATGTATACGTTACCATGATAGACGTCCTTGAAAGAAGGTCAACGGTCGTGACTGAGAAGGATATTATACGGTAACAGTTTTGTAATCCTTAGTCTATGGACAGAGGTCTTTACTAGAAGAGAATCTTCAGGAACTTTAGCAGTAATAAATCAATATGTTGTCGTGTGATCTTTGCGCCTGTGACGATGTTCGTCTTGTCCACTTCGTGTCCTGGTGAATAAAATCTATGTAGTTACCAACGACTCGTGTGCTGCTAATACTTGACCAGTTCACACAATTCAAGATACATTGTTGGTTTTTCGTTTGAAAGACATTGTTGACATTTATTCCATTGTAACCATTCGCGTTTCAATTCATCACTATGAAAACGACACCAACAGGCGTATACCGCTGACAGAGTTAGCAGCTGTGCAGATAGTCTTCATGCAGGGTCAGCAGCCATTGACTTTAGAGATAGTAGTGTAATAGAGAGTGGTGGCTACAGTTGAGGGCCACTAAATTAGATGGTAGGAAGAATCTAAGTAATCATTCTGATTTTGTTTCCCCAGCAAGGTGAATGAATGAGTGAGAGTGGTTGGGTTCATATTTTGATGTGTCTTATAAATTTAAATTGAGTCTTTTTATTTTCCAGGTCAGTGCAAACCTGGCACGTTATATATATTGTTGTTACTATGTTATGAACTTATGTGGATTTGTATAATAAACTTATTTAATGTTCACTGGATCAGCTTCTTCACTGTATAGTCCTTAACTGTTGTCTATACAGTGGTGTCTGTAGTGTTAGTTTAACCTTATCTCCTTTAGTCTGTTAAAGGTAGCCAGAGGTGGTGAGTTTATAGCATTTCTTGAAGTCACGATTTGGCGAGGAGGATTAAATTTCGGTTATCCTCCTCGGGCCAATAGACTCACCTTACTACATTCACTGTCATTTCTCATAATTAATCTATTATCTTAGTCTTTTCTCACACTAGGGTCTTGTCCTACACTTGGGCATAACTCTAACTTAAATCCAACTCGTGACATTGTCTTAAATTATTCTCATGCTGAAGAGCCAATTCTTCCTGTATTCTCTTATGTTCAGCTAATTCTTCCTCATTTCTTGACACTTTTTCTAACCACTTTAATTCTCTTTCCAACTCAGTGGATGCAAATTTTTTTAAAGCTTCACCCTCCAAATCAAACTCCTTTCCAATACTCATAAAATACTCCAAGGTAGATATGTTCACAAAGAATGTAACTCACGTAGTCGAAATATAAATGAGAACAAAAAGAAAACAGCAATTAGTACACGAAGAAAAAAATGATAGAAAGGGTCTATCAAACTAACTGCTCACAAAAATGCAAAAAATGGGCCACTTATCTGAAAAACTGCGATCCTCCAGATGCTAGTACGAAGATGAATCCAGTGCTGCCATGGAATCGTGGTCCAACGTAGACGTGTAGGATATAATGGTACAGTAAATAAAGGCCCCGAACATCAATTGACAACGAAAGCAAACTTGAAAAACGACATCTGGCAGTGGACCTGAGGTGAAGCATTCATTGCAGGAAACATGGCGGAACTTGACGGTTAACAGCTAAGCCTGCAGTCATGCGCAATTGGTACCAGAATATGTAGAACAGGGTTGACGGTGACAAGGTCGTGTAACGTACTTGAAAAATTTTCATTCATAAACAGTCTTTTCATGGCATATAAGGAAAACGTTCTTGATTACGATCCCCGCACTGGAGGCCACCATATACTCCGTTGTTACGAGTGATTTCTCTCTGGTAGTGTATCGTTGAATGTATTGCAAAATTCAGTGACAAAATAGGCATCGTACTGACAAACACGAATGGAGACGGGTGAGAACATGCATGACATCAAATCGTTGAAAAACGCAAGTCGTCAGGTGGATGGGTCCACATAATATCCTGACGTTTAATGTACATTGAAGATTACAAAGTTCATATAAATGGTATGACATATGGTACATGCGTATCATCGAATTCTTCAAGAGTCTCGTCTTAACCATACATTTCTGGCCGCTGTACTAGAGGTGAAATCCACACAAGTAATGTGGGTCAGACAATGTAGACGTAGAATTATATATTGAGTACTTCTTAAGTTATCACGAACTTCTCGTTAAGTTCTGATTCATCATGGCAATAATAGTGGCGGCCTTCGAAACATATAACATGCCACTTGGAGCTCTTTCTCTGCAAATATCTTAATAATACGTCTTATCACAAAGACTACAATTCACGAAAGGCCAAAAATCTTGACCGTTTGCATAAATTAGTGCAGAACGCATTACGTCATAAACTACCGATGACGTATTAAGTATATCGCGTTCAATATAAGTGAAAACCCGTGCGAACACATGATTAACCACAGAGAGACATATTACCGCGTGTATTAACTGCAAATAGCCTATGTGTGGTCAACATGCAAAATACATTAATAATCTGCCTTAACAAAACCCAACTATGGAATATAGAACAGGCCGACAGTTTTTATCGACTATTACTGTCATAACTTTCCTATTCACAAGTAAAGGCCAAATAACACGCTAGATGAAGGCCGTGATACTGTCTTCTCTTCTCTTCTTTGATCCATAACCACCAACCGTCAAAGCAGTCAGCGGCCATTACGCCTGGTGGCGTCTTGTAGGGCAGCAACAAATTGATTCCACTTTGCTCGGTCGGCGGCCATCCTTTTTACAGTACCCCAACTGTGGTTCATTCTTTGCATTTCAGCTTCCACAGTTCTCCGCCAAGTTGTTTTTGGTCGGCCTCTCTTTCGCTTTCCCTCGGGGGTCCATAGCATAGCTGTTCTTGTGATGGTATCAGGGTCCCTTCTGAGGACGTGGCCAACCCAACTCCAGCGTCTGCCAGCTATGATGGTGTGCATGTCCTCCTGGTTACTCCGAATAAGTAGTTCTTGGTTGCTGATGGTGTTTGGCCAAAAGATTCGGAGAATTTTCCTTAGACAGATTGTGTGGAAGGAGGGCAGTTTCGACATTTCCTTCTCTGTTACTCTCCAACATTCTGCACCATAGAGAAGCACAGAAAGTACACAGCTCTCATACAGTCTTAATTTAGTGTTTGTGCTGTACTGGGAAGACTTCCAAATGTTGTTGAGAACAGCAAAGGCTGTTCTCGCTTTATTCATTCTGTTGTTAATGTCCTTGCTTGTTCCGCCGTCAGGTGTTACTGTGCATCCTAGGTAAGTAAATGTGTCTGTCTGTTCTAACTTCTGGTTCCTTACTGTTATTGGCTCAGGATTGCCCACATTTAGTGTCATGACCTCTGTCTTCTTCAAATTGATGTTCAGGCCAACCTGCTGGCCATACTTATTCAGTCTATCAGTTTTGTCTTGAATGTGCTGATGTGAATGCGCGAGTAGTGCAATGTCATCTGCATATTCCAGGTCTTCCAGTATAGAAAACGTTGTCCATCTAATTCCACTTGGACTGCCCTCCGTTGTCTGGCACATCACCCAATCTATGACTGTCAAAAATAATGTGGTTGACAAGGGGCATCCCTGTCGTACTCCTGTTTTCACTTCGAAAGTTATATTACTCGATGCAACACTGCACGTAAAGTTAGAATAGAGGCTTTTTATGATGGAAACAATGCGGCTGGGAATTCCATAGGCCCTCAGAATTTTCCATTGGCTATCCCTGTGTATGCTGTCGAAAGCCTTTTCAAAATCAACAGAGTTAATATACAGCTGTCTCTGCCATTCTGAGCACTGCTCTATAATGTTCCTGAGGGTAAATATATGATCTGCACATCTTCTGTTCTTTCTGAAGCCCGCTTGTTCTTTCCTCAGTTTATGGTCAACTGCTTTTGAAATTCTCTGGATGATTATCCCGCCTAGTATTTTGCTGGGAACTGAGAGGAGGGTAATTCCTCTCCAGTTGTTGCAGTCTGCAAGGTCACCCTTCTTGGGCAATTTGACAATTATTCCTTTACTCCACACTGTTGGTGTTGTCTCAGTTTCCCAGACTGTGATACTGTCTTCTTCTTCTTCGATCCTTAACCACCGACCGTCAAAGCAGTCAGTGGCCATCACGCCTAGTGGCGTCTTGTAGGGCAACAACAAATTGATTCCACTTTGCACGGTCGGTGGCCATCATTCGTACAGTGATGTGTTGATGTGAATGTGAAAGCAGTGCAATGTCATCTGCATATTCCAGATCTTCCAATGTTGAAAATGTAGTCCATCTTATTCCTCTTGGACTGCCCTCTGTTGTCTGGCGCATCACCCAGTCTATGACTGTTAAAAATAGAGTGGTTGATAAGGGGCATCCCTGTCGTACTCCTGTCTTCACCTCGAAGGTTAGGTTGCTCTGCCCAACACTACACGTAAAGTTGGCATAGAGGCTTTTTATGATTGACACTATGCAGCTTGGAATTCCATAAGCACTCAGTATTTTCCATAAACTGTCCCTATGTATGCTGTCAAAAGCCTTTTCAAAATCAACAAAATTTATGTAAAGCTGTCTTTGCCATTCTGAGCACTGCTCTATAATGTTCCTGAGAGTGAATATATGGTCTACACATCTTCTGTTCTTTCTAAATCCTGCTTGTTCTTTCCTCAGTTTGTAGTCTACTGCCTTTGAAATTCTCTGTATAATTATCCTGCCTAGTATTTTGCTGGGAACTGAGAGAAGAGTGATTCCTCTCCAATTATTGCAGTCTGAAAGATCTCCCTTCTTGGGCAGTTTGACAATTATTCCTTTCTTCCACTCTGATGGTGTTGTCTCCGTTTTCCACACTTGTGCAAATAGTGGTTCTAATAGTTCTGCTGCTAGCTCAGGGTCTGTCTTAAATAGCTCTGCATTTAAGTTATCATGGCCCGGAGCTTTACCGTTCTTTAACCCTTTGATTGCTGTGATGATTTCTTCTTTTCGTGGAATGTCTGTATTTACATCTAGATCGTTTTCAGCCTCAGGAACATTCAATTGTGTCTCTGGTATTTCCTTGTTCAGAGTTTCTCTGAAGTGCTCTGCCCATCTTGTTTCCTGTCCCTCTGCTGTCTTGATGAGATTTCCTTGCTTATCTCTTACTAATGTAATATTGTTTGCACCTCGTTTTCCGCTGATGAATTTAGTTATTTTGTATACTGTGCTTTGTTCATTTCTCAGTGCTGCCTCTTCTGCCTGTTTTGCAAGATCGTCTAGGAAATTCCTTTTGTTGGCTCGGGTAAGGCGTTTAACTTCCCTGTCCAGTTGACTGTACTGTTCGCTATATAGTTGCTTTAACCTGGGGGACTTCGCTTCTGTTTTCTTTCTTTTCATTTCCTTTCTCATCTTTATGGTGTTTAGTGTTTCTGGTGTTATCCAGTCTTGCTTCTTCCTTTCCTGGAATCCTAAGAATGATTTGCTACTTTCCTTATATATTGTTGAAATGGTGTTAAAATTCTGGTCTATATCATCAGTCAATGTCTTTTCCTGGCCTTTGGCAAATTGATATCGTTTCTTAATGTCGGCCGCAAAAGCTTTTCTGGTAAGGGGGGTCCTTCAATTTGCTGATGTCAAACCTTTTCTGTGTAGTTACAGTTGGTCCAGCCCTTCTTAGTTTCACTTTCAGTTTTGCTACTACTAAATGGTGATCGCTTCCCACATCTGCACCTCTTCTTACCTTCACATCTTGTAATGCATGTCTCCATCTACCGTTAACCATGATGTGGTTTATCTGGTTTCTGTCCCGACCATTTGGTGATTCCCATGTTAACTTGTGAATTTCCTTATGTGGGAAAAGTGTTCCTCCAATGACCAGGTTGTTAATGCTACAGAAACTTATTAGCTTATCCCCATTTTCGTTTGCTATTCCGCTGCCGCATTTCCCCATTGTTCTTTCATTATATGTATTGTGTGTACCAACTTTCGCATTGAGTCTCCCATTACTATAACAAGATCATATCTAGGTGTGTCCTCCATTTCTTTCTGCAGTTGTTGATAGAATTCATCCTTGACCGCCGCCTCATCACTATCATTCGTTGGTGCGTAGCATTGTATTATTGTAGTGTTGGTGAATCTCCCTCTCAATCTCAATCGTATCAGTCTGTTGTAATGTCCTTTCTATCCCTTTCTGTCGAATAATGGCTACGCCTTCACTGTGCTGTCCATCCTCTCTTCCAGAGTAAAGTACTGTTTCTCCTGTTGCTGTTTTAACTTTTCCTGCCCCTGTCCATCTGCTCTCGCTTATCCCCAGGATGTGTAACCTATAGTTTCTCATTTCTGCCGTGACCTGTCTTAGTTTACCTGTCTCGTACATTGTCCTGACATTCCAAAATCCTATTCTTGTATCCTGTTTTGCGGTCAGGACATCCGTTTTCACGTCAGTGGCTTCCTTTCGGCTTTCACCACTGACAGTCATACGAGCCACAGACTCCGAATGTCCATCCCGCAGCAAAGTTTGTTCATTTGATGTTGTTTCCGTAACTTCATTATTTTTTTTACATAGACTGGGGTGTCAGCCCTATGCTAAAACCCCCAACCTGGAGGACCAGGGTACCAGCTTTTGTCTGACCCCTACCCACACAGACCAGTCCAGCTTGGTTGAACCTACCAGGAGTAAAACTCCCACTGGCATAGCTCTGGGGATACTGTCTAGTAGATCACAAATCATATTTGGCTTATACTTGTTCATATGAAAGTCTTCTGCGTTCAGTTTGTAAAAAAGGGGGATCCCGTTACACGCCCATTGAGGCGTATTGGGAATATGGTGTTAGGCCCACATTTTCCTGACCGTCGGCACACTAGGGGTGATGTGGTCAGCATCACGCCGGCCGTCTTAACCTTCCCAGAGTTGCTCTGGTACCCATTTGGGTTTGGGTGGACCCAGGAGCCGTTTGTGGCCTAAAAAAGTCCCACATCGTCTGGGGATCGAACCATAGACCACTGAGCTAGGAAGCCAGTGCACTAACTACTATGCTACCGCGGTTCAGTTTGTAGTCATGCTAAATCTGCAGACCTGTCGCCAGGACGAAGTCCGCAGTCTTTTCCAGGTCAGCGCGGCAGCCCCATAGCTTCTGCGGGAGCTCAGCACCCCTTGGCCAGGTCACACGTAGCAGGTCATCATGGGTTGGGCAGTTATGGAGAATGTGTTCGGGCGTCTGGATTCCAGTTCCACAAGGACATTCATTTGCGTGGGATATCCGGAGGCGATAGAGATGGCCAAATAGTCTGCAGTAGCCAGTTCACAGGCGGAAAATGGTGGTCTGTTGATGTCTGTTTAGATGGTGGATTGGGTCATCTCTGCTGTATATATCCCCTTCCTCCTTCCACTGATTTTTGTACTAGTTGTGGATGATGGTTTTTGCTTCTTGATAGGGCAGTAAAATAACTAGACGGCTCAGGTCTTATTTTCCGTCTTCTTCTTCTTCCGTCCTTAGCCACCGACCGTCAAAGCAGTCAGTGGCCATTACGCCTAGTGGCGTCTTAGGGCAACAGCAGATAGGTTTTCTTTGCCATTGTTTCCCATCACGCCTATTGGCGTCTTTAGGGCAACGGCAAATCAATCCATTTGCTGTTGTTTCCGTAATCGAAGTGACTGGCAAACGGGTGATCAGCCCGTTGGTCTTATTTTCCGTAGCAGCGATTAATTTCGCGAAGGCCTATACCTGAGATGCAAATATTTTGTGTGTGTGTTTGTTTAGGGTACTTAGCTGGTCGTGTGGCGTCACACGGACACTATCCCATTGTAGCGGTGGAAAAGATTTATACATTGCATGAATGAAAATCGCGTTGCTTGGTTACAGGAATGACGTCATTTAAAATAATTATGCAGACGCGCGTGAAAAGCAGAAAAGGTTGACTTTTGCTAAGGGACTTCGGCCAGTGTTCTCAAGGTGTCAAGACGTATATGTGTGAGCTCTTGCTCCAATGCCTAATGTCCGCTGACGTTTATGCTTTAAAGCTATTTGATGTGTTGTATGCCAGAGATGTACATGTGTACTGCCAGACAGGTATTATGATACTCGTTGATTAACATTTGACAATAGTGTTCAGAATAATCGTGTCACGGACAATGGACTGGCAGATGTCAAAGTTATTCGTCATTGTATAGGCTATGATGGCCCGATGTATCTGGCTGGTTTTACACTTAATTATCATGAATTGACGCGTCATTGGTTGTGGAGCTGTGTTGTGAAAGTGGCTATTAATTTTTTTTTTAATGTCATCGAGAGTGAACTGTATTTATCTTTCAAATTGATGTTGGCATTGTTCTGTTGAACGTTACTTGGATCACACTTGGCCACTAATACCTTCATACCGAGACACCAGTAAACACAAGGGAACACGCAACATTTACACGGGACCAAGCCGGGATCTGAACAACTGTATACCCCACATTTACATGGGTAGCCAAGCCTTAGGATTTTGAACTCATTTTGAACGAAAGTACGAACGCTTCTTGCCAGCTGTAGGGTAACTAATTTTCATGTTTCGTCATAATTCAAGTTCAAGGCTGTCTTCTTCGCTGTCTGCAAAAAGGGGCACGAACGTTGTTCTGATATAAAGTAGCACGAATTACCATTTTCAAGACGTCGCTGGAAGAATATTTCAAGCTCTGTAATATCAAGAGACATTGTCCTATCTGCTTGTGTAGTGGAAAGTTCCATCAAGGCAAGATTACCAAAGTTTCGAGCAAGTATTTCGATGTTCGCTTTTTTTTCTCAAGTTGTTGCAAGCAGAAGTCAAAATGCCGTACAAGTAACCACACGATTGAATACTGGACGACCACAAGAGGCCACTTTACCACTACCACTGGGTGCTACGGGGGGGGGGGGGGGGGCCGGGGCGGCACCGATTCCTACCACTAGATGCGTCATTCCTACGTGGAGGATTATTTTTAAGCCAAGTGATTCAATGTTTGTGGTCTGCCTCCATCAATAATGTTAGTGGTAGAGCCCTCAATTTAATGTTGTACGTTTTTATGTGATTTATTAGTGTGGTTGGCAGGTGGGACCTTGGTTTCGAAATACCTCAAAAGATGGTCTCGAAATCAAGGCGTTCTGTAGGGAAAATATATGACTTTTTCATAGGAAGGTTTGGCGAACAGAGCTGTGTGTAATAACGCTTCCTCAGAATTTATCACATTCATTATCTGTGATATATATATATATTGTCACAGTGTGATGAACACAGCTGTGGACTGGCAGTGCTCCGCTGGGGGCGGGTACATAATGTCAGTCGGGTATGAGACGTGTTCTCATACACATAACTTAACAACAGAGACTGCGAGGTCAGCAGGTCAGAGGTGAACGCAAGGGGCGTTCTGATTGGGGCAGTCAAGAAGAGAGCGGGGAGATTTGTGGTCATGATGGCGGACGTGAACTGTCGAGTGCAAGTCGATATTTATTTGTGACAACATAATGCACTTTGTTATCTGGGATTTTCATTAATGTGTTACACTTCACGGACTATGTATATTGTTGCATCTTTGTGGTGACAAGTATTTAAATACATAAGTCAGAGTTGGGAATACTGATAGTGTTGGTTATTCCTTGAATGTGTTTGACTCCACCCCTCTCTCTCTCTCGTGTGTAGTATTTCGAGGACTAAGGCATAGGTGTATTTAATACAAAATACTCTGTGTCAGCTGGGGAGCTCGTATTTCGGTCCTCAAGTTTGATTATCTTTTCATATGCTGATGAAAAATAGGAAGTGAAAATTTGCCACTGGTATGAATTTCAGTGCAGCGCCAGGTCAGAAATCTATTTTGGATCACGTACATCGCAGACCTGTTTGTCATTCACGCAGTTGTCAGGTACTTTTTTTGAATAGTGGGTCACGGGTCACGGATTAGCGATACACAGTGAAAGGTGGTATTTTTTTTGCCACGAGTGATTTTCAGTTCACGAACGGTGTTGCAAGTTTAAAATTTTGGAGGTGTGATAGAGGAGTATAAAGAATTATGTCTTTCATTAAGGATGTAGCGAGAGCGAAAATACAAGGCAGTATTTTTTATTAACAGTACGCTGCCACTTTACATGTGCTATAGCGTATAAGGACATTTGTGGCTCTTTGCAAGTTGAAGCGTCTGACTGGTCAAGAGTAGAGGCCGCTGCAGCGCCGTTTGAAAGCCAACAGTGGGACAGTGTTGCCACTACACAGTGTTTACTGGCTCAGGAGACGACGTACCTGTAGAAATCAAGTGGTTGAGTCTTCTTGTGGAACGGTGTGCATGCCGAACACGGGAACTGGTGCATTACAGTATCAATATTTTACACAGGGTCGTTACGGAGGTTGCCAGAAGCTGAACAGTACCAGATTTACGTTACGATCGTTGCCGTATACAAAACATTGCAGTCCATCATCAAATTCTGTATTGAACTTTTTCTCACGTAGAAGACTGCACTACACCTTTGCAAACGGTGTTAACTTTCATGAACTCGTGAGATGTTATTGGAGTGGAGCCGACAAAACCTCGCTTTGTGCTGACGACGGGCTAGCATACTTTTGTGGTAGAACTTTGATGCGAGGGGACTGACTTTTTGCGTGACATCCCTGTGGTATTTCAGTGAAGACAAGGCACTATCTGGAGACAACCGTGGACTTTGTGCCTTACATGTTAGTGCTAGGACCACTCAGGGGTCATCCTAATGGACAATATTTGTAACTTTATGTAACTTTGTAACGTGTTGTTCGTTGTGGGACCATTGGATCATTAGTGACTAGTGTGCTGTGGATATCAACGTCATCATCAGGAACCCAGACCTTCGGAGATCATCAATTTAATTGATTTATAGTTAATTTTCCTAATGTAGTATTATTGTTATTATATATTATTTGACACTTATTTTTCTTCTAGTACCTTTCTACTTTATAATACTATATAATTAGTAATCATTCTCCGGTGACCTCTTTTACATTTGGGTGGTGAATACGTCATCCAGCTGGTGTGGTGTTGCAACATACTACCTTTGGTCACTTCATTGTCTATTGTAGGTTTTTGTTGTGTCTTCGTAGAAGTATAATTTTGGTGTTATTTGGTTGTTGTGTGGGTTTAGGATTTTCTCTTTTGCATTGCGGTAAGAGATTGTGCTAAACTGTTCTTTAGGACTGTTGCTGGGTGAATTGTGTGCTGGAGCACGGGCACATAGAGTTGACCCTATTGGCTGCCCTGCATAATTCACGTTGCACATTTTAGTGTATTAGTGGTGCAGGTCTTGTTTGTTTGCACGGTGTCATATTTGTAATAGTGTCTCTTCGTCATGTTTAATTGGAGTATTCTCTTGTATTTTTCTTACTATCATGTACATACGTTAATTTCCCAAACTCTTGTTTTCATTTGTTAACAGCTACGGTTTGTAATTAGACATCTGCTGCTGTCTGAGTGTATTTTTTTTTCTTATTCCACCGTACTGTTGTGTTCGTTCGTATAGTAAGGTCATCTTAATCACCTTCATTAGGGTCAACATTGTTTGTATTTTTGTTTGTTTTGTCTTAGTGAAGTGTATCTCAATTTCAATTCCAATACCCATAGCAAAAGAGTAGGTTGGGTACTTTTGCTTGTGTAAACGTAGTTCTTTGTTTGGTTGAGAATCACATGTATGTTTATGCCATTAATTATATTGCAGTGAGGTTTGGTTACACTGTTTAAATATTAAGGGTGTCATGGGTACAGCAAGTTGTGCTGTTGAGTAACTTCACATAATAATACGGAATACACCCATTTGTTTGGTACAGTCAGTATTTCTGACTGAGTATTGCATATAATTTTGATTCATTTTCTAGTACAATATCTGATAATTTTCCAGTGAAGAATACTGAACGTTTTTTTTTTTTTTTGTACACTGAGTACTGCGTTAAGAAATTTTGATATTATTACATTACATAACGATGGCTAGCCTCTTAGAATTTGTTGATGCTGGTAAAGCGCTAGCATTAACAGGCCCTGCTCTACAGGAATGGGCAGAAAAAAAATGGAAAGAAAATCAGGATAGAATGGAACGGTGTGAGGAGAGAGAATTCCAGAAATTGAAGATAGAAGCAGAGAAAGAGATGAAGAAGATAGAAGCAGAGAAAGAGATGAAGAAGATAGAAGCAGAGAAAGAGTTGAAGAAAATTGAAGCTGACAGAGAAATAAATCTGAAGAAGCTAGATAATGAATCCAGGAAGCAGGATTCAGGTGGGAAAGAATTCTCACGTCCCTATAGACTACGGTTACCCAATTTTAATCAAGATTTGGACAGCATGGACGTGTATTTAGAACGTTTTGAAGCAGAAGTTTTGGCGTGGAAGATAAAGAAGGAAGAATGGCCTGTTCTGCTGGGAAACTTGCTTTCAGGATCTGCGTTAGAAACTGTGTATAGCATCCCTATAGCCGACAGAGCAAATTATGACATAGTCAAGGAGAGGTTGTTAAGGAAATTTCGTCTAACGGCGGAAGGGTATCGGGCTCGTTTCCGAGACGTGAGACCAAGCGTCAATCAAGATTTTGAGGATTTCATTGCAAAAATTACTCAGCTGCTAAATCGATGGATTGAGATGGAAGGTATTACTAGAGACTTCGATGGGCTTTTCGACCTTATGTTACGGGACAAAGTATTATCATCGTGTTCATCTGAGCTTATAGCGTTTTTCCAGGAACGCAAGCCCAAAAACATCGGTATGATGTCAGAATTAGGACACCAATATGTCACTGCGCATCCAGGAAAGGTCATACACAGGGAAAGTATCACTGAGACTTTTTCAGCGAGTATAGGAAAGATTACTAGAAAACCTTACAATCAACATAGATCAAAGAGTGCCGATAGATTTGGCCCCAGAAGATTTAATTATGATAGACCCTACTTTCGGGGAGACAGATCTCCTGCACGGTATGACAATTATCGGGACCTTAGATCACCGAGGAAGAAATGTAACTATCAGTCTGATAGAAATCAATACAGATATACTGGAGACAGACATGATAGGTACCCGCGAAATCAGATCCAGATGGAGGCGCCAAACGAGCAGGAACAAAGACGATTTCGCAAAAGCTCACCTTACCAAAGAAACAAATCCTTTGAGAAAAAGGAGTCAGACCGAGTAGACAAACATTCTCCAAACAACAGTCCAAAAAAGGATAGCAATACTCAGCTACACTGTAGTCTCTGTAAGGGAATAGGACATTTGGCAAAGGTCTGTGCTAATAATTCAGAACGAGCTAATTCGGCTTGCATATTAGAAACCTTTAACAATGAGAATTGCGAAGGGTGTAGGCCATTATTTGAACCAGACGGTAAGCCTATGCTTATCTGTGGTCACACTCTGCCTTGTCTCTCTTCTCTTCAAGAAAATGGTCATTTGGAATTGCATCCAGGATTTGTGCAAAAACAGGAGGTGTCTGTGTTGAGAGACACGGGATGCACAACTATAGGTGTGCGTAGATCCTGCATTGACGACTCATGCTTGATAGGTAAGACAGCAAGATGCGTCACTTTCGGGGGTAACATTGAATATTACCCTCTTGCCATTATTGAGGTGGACACTCCCTTCATATCTGGTAGAGTACAGGCCTGTGTACTCGAAGCACCGATAGCGGATTTGATTGTGGGTAATGTGCAAGGTGTGCAGGAATGTACGCAGATGGACATCAAGAAATGGAGGGACAATCGTGTGCTTATGGCCAATGCGGTGATTACGAGGGCGCAGTCAAAGGCAGATGACGCATTAGAAGCGACGCATCATGAAGCTAAGACATCGGAATTGGTCAAAGGGAGTCAGGATACACAGGTGTCGGACTTTATCCAGCACCAACGGTCGGACGGATCATTGCGTAAATTTTACAATTTTGCCGAGAAAGGTGATGTAAAGTGCACGAAGTTGGCCAGACATTGGTTCGAGCTCAAGAATAATATTCTCACTAGATGTTTCGCTAAGGGAGTACAAACTCAGCGCCAAGTGGTGGTACCATGTAGTTTTAGAGCAAAAGTGTTAGAGGTTGCACATGACTCCCCTTTCGCGGGACATATGGGTGTGGCTCGAACGCGCCAGAGGGTGCTGTCACAATTTTACTGGCCATTGTTTAGCAAGGACATTAAACTATATTGTAGGTCCTGTAAGATATGCCAACAGATGAGGCATAAAGGCAGAACTCCCAAAGCTCCAGTGCAGGTTACGGACTTGTCAGTCCGACCGTTCCAGAAAGTAGCGATTGATATTGTAGGCCCCCTCTCGGTCACTTCAGACAAGGGATATCGTTTTATTTTAACGATGGTAGATTTATGCACCAGGTGGCCGGAGGCGGTGCCGATGAAGAATATTACTTCACAAGCAGTCGCAGAGGCTTTGCAGATGCTGTTTTGCAGGTTTGGTTTTCCGGAAGAAATATTATCGGATAGGGGCCGTCAGTTCATTTCTAAGGAGATGTCAGAAATCACTGGGCTGTTGGGTATTGCCCAAACATTCACGAGTCCATATCACCCTCAGTCAAACGGAGTTTGCGAGCGTTTTAACGGTGCATTAAAACACATGCTGGCAAAAGTGACCGCAGAATCTCCGCAAGAATGGGATAGGTTACTCCCAGCGGTCCTTTTTGCCTATAGGGAGGCTCCCCAAGAGAGTACAGGATTTTCTCCTTTCGAATTACTGTATGGGGCAAACCCGAGGGGGCCGATGCACATACTGAAGGATTTATTAACTGGAAAATGTGCAAATAGCACCTCAGTTACGAGTATGAGTATGTAGTCAGCCTCAGAGAACGTATTGTAAAATCTTGTTTGGTGGCACGTGATTGCTTGGCGGGATCGTTAGCACGGTATCGGAAATACGCAAATCGGAACACCAAATTAGTATCTCTGATTCCAGGTGAGGAAGTTTGGCTTCTTTTACCAGCTAAAGAGGATCGCTTGAGTATTACGTGGCAAGGACCATTCAAGGTGGTTAAAAAATTGACAGATGTCGATTACCTAATTTTGGTCCGAAATAAGGAGAAGGTATTTCATGTCAACATGCTGAGACCATATATAGAACGACCTGAGGCATTGAAAGCAGTCACAAGGGCAGCACAGACTGAAGCAACAGTGGCATGTACGGCAGTCATTGATGACACGGGAGACGAAAAAGGTGAAGGGAATATCCAGTTATCCCTCGTACCCCTGGTTCCTTCAGAGTCATGGAATATGGTGCGGATCAGTGATGACCTAACAGTAGAACAAAAGTCGGAAGTACAAAAGATATATTAGCGGAGTTTAAGGATGTCCTCACAGATCTGCCAGGACGAACAGACCTAATTTGTCATGATATCACTCTGACATGCGATCAGCCTATTAGGGTAAAACCGTATCCATTGCCCATGCATTTCAAATCGGCTGTCGAGAGAGAAATTGATGACATGCAACGACTGGGTATCATTTCTCCATCTGATTCACCATATTCTTTTCCAATGGTTGTGGTTCGCAAGAAGAACGGATCTCTTCGTATATGTATTGACTTTCGGAGATTGAACAGCATCACCGTCGTTGACGCTGAACCAATACCTAATCAGGAAGATCTGTTAACACAACTTACCCACGCTACATATTTCAGCAAACTCGATCTGTCTAGAGGCTATTGGCAGGTACCCCTCGTGGAGGCTGCGAAACCTCTAACAGCGTTTAGCACCCCCAAAGGATTATTTCAGTTCAATGTCATGTGCTTTGGCTTAGTGAACGCGCCAGCCACATTTGTGAGGATGATGAGAAGGTTGTTAGGACATCGATCTGATATTATTACTTATATCGACGATATATGTTTGTTTCATGAGTCATGGGAGGATCACATGATTGGGTTGTCTTCCCTATTACAGTGTCTAAGAGAGCATAATTTAACGGCACGGCCGAGTAAAGTTTGCATAGGTTTTAAAGAGTTAAATTTCTTAGGACATACTGTAGGTCATAATCACCTGAAACCTGAAGATGAGACAGTTACAAAAATTTTACAGTTGCAGACACCCAAAACAAAAAAGCAAGTGAAAAGTCTAATTGGACTTGTGAATTTTTATCACAAGTTCATCCCTCAGTTCTCTTCCATTGCAGCTACACTTACCTCGCTAACGAGTAATGGGATGCCAAATAGGGTCGTGTGGACACAAGATTGCGAGATAGCCTTATCCAAAATCAAGAGGGTGTTCTCTAGGAAACCCATCTTACTGTTGCCAGATTTACGCAAACCCTTTGTTTTGCGGACAGACGCATCTTCTGTAGGAATTGGTGCTTGTTTAATGCAAGACCACCAGAGTACCTTACATCCAGTGATGTATGTGAGTCGTAAGCTGTTGCCGGCTGAGACCAGGTACTCTACGATTGAAAGGGAGTGCTTGGCAATTGTGTGGGCAGTTTCAAAGTTGTCCCGATATTTGATAGGTTCACATTTTGTATTACAGACAGACCATCGACCACTCTCATTTTTACAGTCGTCAAAATCGACAAGCTCAAAATTAACTCGTTGGGCTCTCTTACTACAACAGTACAAGTTTACTGTTTTACCTCTAGAGGGTAAGCTTAACGTGGTAGCTGACACTCTGTCTCGTTTGTAGAATGCTTGTTTATTTCTTAGTTTTCCCCCACATGATGTTTAATTGAGTATGCAAGATGTGTGAAGACAAAAAGGAAATGAATGTATACTTGGCTCAAAAGCCGGATGTTTGGTGTTTGGAGTGCGTCCAGCCGCCCTCCAGAGAGAGAAAAAAAAAAAAAAAAAAAAAAAGTCCTTTTTTTTTTCCCCAGGGGGGGGGGAGAGTAGATGTCACAGTGTGATGAACACAGCTGTGGACTGGCAGTGCTCCGCTGGGGGCGGGTACATAATGTCAGTCGGGTATGAGACGTGTTCTCATACACATAACTTAACAACAGAGACTGCGAGGTCAGCAGGTCAGAGGTGAACGCAAGGGGCGTTCTGATTGGGGCAGTCAAGAAGAGAGCGGGGAGATTTGTGGTCATGATGGCGGACGTGAACTGTCGAGTGCAAGTCGATATTTATTTGTGACAACATAATGCACTTTGTTATCTGGGATTTTCATTAATGTGTTACACTTCACGGACTATGTATATTGTTGTATCTTTGTGGTGACAAGTATTTAAATACATAAGTCAGAGTTGGGAATACTGATAGTGTTGGTTATTCCTTGAATGTGTTTGACTCCACCCCTCTCTCTCTCTCGTGTGTAGTATTTCGAGGACTAAGGCATAGGTTTATTTAATACAAAATACTCTGTGTCATATATATTTATATATGCTATATATTTATATATATATATATATATATATAATATATATATATAATATATATATATATATATATATATATATATATATATATATATATATATATATATATAGATATATATATATATATATATATATATATATATATATATATATGGGAATAAATATACAATTTATTGTCCCGAACCTCAATCTTTTGGAACAGGACTTGTCAAAATCATAAAAATGTTTATTTACAGTTTTTAAATAAATAAGATGGAACTCTGTCCATGAAGGGTAACAAATTAAAATGTCACTAGAATGAGTACCCCACTGTCTGGTTTTCAATGCTTAGTATTAACACAAGTCAGTTATTTGAGGGTTTGTTGTTTTCATAATTTCCCAGGAAATTTTTGTTGTGGTGGTTTAATTTGAGAGGAACTGTCATATGCCCGTGTAAGGGACTTAGCTGGTTAGCCTGTCTGATGCTACGGGCTCCAGACTATGTATATGGTCACCCAAATGGTGCTGCTTTCTGGATGAAGATATGGCCTGTAGCTCAAAGTATATTGTGAGCCTTCACTGCCCACAATTTCTGTCTCCTCCAGATTGTCTTCAACACTTTTTTTCTGGTAATTCAACCCTGAAATGAGAAGGAAAATTTCCTCCCCTTTATAGCCTGTTTATAACAATTCCACAACTTATCAATGGTAATCTTACCTGGGGTCAGCCATATGTGCTGACCATATGCACCAAACCCTATATTTCCTTGACTACACCCAGTCCTGTGTTTTCATCTTTTGTCCATATGGCATTAAAGCCACTACTCCTTTAGCATTGCTTGTCTTCCACATAATCAGCAGGGGTGTACAAATATATTTTGTGACCTGTTAATGACTTCTTTCAAACATTCTATGTATAATGTCACATGTTATTTGAACATTGTGTCACTCCAAAAACCACTACCAATTTATTTTCTCCTGGACTTACATTCGCAAAATTTTATGGCAAACTTACAAACACATTTATTTTCACTTCCCAATGGCAATATCGATTTTATTACCACGGCACTATGGCACAAAATTTGTAAGGCCAATAGCAAAACATTTTTTTCACAAATTCACTCCGAAAAAGACTGCATTCCTACCTAGGTCGTCGTAACCTGAACCGTCTCCCAATTAGCAGTATCGAACAGCCTGTGGCCTACATGTCAATGTATTACAAATAAACTTGTTTGTCTTACCTCAAGTAAAGAATAATAACACATGCACACAGTTGACTAGCAGTAAATAGGTTTTCAGACTGCTTTCTCGTCCAGAAGGCAAAAGCTTGGTCATAAGGCTTTCCCACTGATCTCAACTTGGCAGTAAACGTTAGTTTTTCAAATGGCGGACTATGCAAGGAGGTGTTAAATTTTATCAACTACCCTTAACCAATCAGAAAGCGAGTCCAAATTTTAACTATTTTTGGACTATAAACTGGAACGATTATAAGTGTGTTCGTTCGTCTGATTATCTTTGTGTATTTTATATCTCAGTTATTTATGGACCGATTTCCAATATTAAAAGTGATAATTAAACGGTCAACTGACCTCTGACGTTCTATTTACTTTTCCTTTGTTTATTCCTTAACAGTTTCATCTGGGTAATTTTTGTGTAATTAATTGTAGTTCTAACCTGATCTAAAATATCAGTAAATTAAATTGTTCTTAGTCAAGATAATTTTATTAAGTGGGAATCTTTAGGTTAATATATTAATCAATATTAGCGCTATAATTCAAGATATCCCTTTCATTCTAATTCCCTTTAGTTATTGGGAAATAAATTATTTAATTTTGGTCAAAAACACAGAATCGGCATTTTTTCCACTACAACGAAGTTTTTTTTCCTCAACTCTACAAAACGAGGTACCAATTTGATTGGTTGTTAATTTTGACTACGTCCTTCGATACATATTAGGGTGGGTGTGTGTGTGTATGGGGGTATTAACTTTTAACCTGTGGTAGTAGAAAAATTCAAATTCTCTAGTTAAATTTTTAGCGGTAAATGGACTTTGCACCTCAGACAAATTTCAAATATTGTAGTTATTTATAGACTGTAAAAAATGCGTTAGCTAGGTTATTAAGCGGGAAATTATTTGAGCGTGGGGTACACAGATCCATTTCACTACAGTAACTTGTTGCTCTGACCTTACTATCGTATATTTGATATATGTTTTAATGTTGTGCTGCGTCCTTGTATGGTGATTTTGTAGTGATAAGCGTTTCTTTTATTTTTCACACATTCATTATTTTTGTTTACCATCAATATCTTTTCTTTTCTTCCACTACTGTCTTTTATTGTCCTAGTTTGTATTGTTCTGCTCCACATTCTATCCCAATAATAATAATAATTGTCGTGAAACATTCTAAATCCACATATATAAATTAAAAGGTAAATGTAAAGCCTAACACATAAATTCAATAAAAGGAAAGAGAAATGGTTAAAGACCCGTGCTTTCCAATAGCGTACGCCTGTGTTAATAGAACGTCATGCTAGTTGAACAATAAAAACCCCTGTTTTATGCTTCGTCTGCATATTCTCACGCTTTCACGTTGATAGTAAAGCCTACTGCATCAATACACGCTTTCTACAATAAAACGTGTACTGTATTTCTAAGAAAACCTTAAGCTAGGCACACTGCGTAATGACCTAAATTAATACTTCCATTAATTTCATTTTATACACGGCGTGATGAAAAGACAGATGAACTTAGGATAGAGAGAGGGAGGGCTGAAAGCAGGAACGCATGCAACACTAACACGCGTCTCGCGATACACAATTAATGCCACCCTCCCCGCGTAAGGCCAGACGCACTAACTTTTTTCAAATGGACAGTGATAAAAAACACTACCCATACGAGAGTTAGGTTTAAAAACCTGAAAAATGCTTATTAGGAAATATGACATTATACTGGTTTACGTTTGAAAGCCTGACAGTACCCAGACACCACATCGTATCGACGTGAACGGGAGGTAGAAGAAAATGCATATTTTGAACGCAGCCCCTTAGCCCCATAAAATTTATATAGTTGGGTTCCTAAGGACTTGCTGACAAAGAATATGTTAAGTGTTACGCAAATAGTCTAGGAATTAACAAATTATAGCCAAAAGAAAATAGTGAGGGTGTCAGACAACACCAAATAATAATAGCACAGTGGCATGTTTTGAAACCACTATTTTACGGGAAATGGGCCACCATGTAAAATCCTATTTGATTGGATAGAAGTAAATGTAAAGCTAAACACGATTAGTCGGACTACAAATACTAATTCTTTGTTGTTAGGGGAAACGGTAGTAAGGGTACTTTTTTTGAAAAGCTGTGTAAACATGGCCCGATTGGTTAGACCCGCCAATATAGTCAATTAGGAGCGTCAGTTCAGTGCCACATTTTTAAAATAAACTTACTAAGAAACAGTGCGTTGAGATCCAGATCATATTTTTCTAAATAAAAGTCTGGGACAGAGGCAGATCGGAATTTGTGCCATTATTCATCGCCAGTCAACGTATTTGTTATCATTTCCATGAATTGTGGTAAGCTTGACATATTGGATATCTTTTTAATGAAAATTGAATGTAAATTGATAATTTATGTCTGTATATGTGTGTGGTTCAGTAGCAAACATGAGGCAAGGCCTAGATAGTGCTCCAACCTGAACAGGACGTGTCGGAGAAAAGTAAAACTGCATGGAATGGCCAAACAGTACACTGACACCTATCTTATTGACTAGAAAGAACTAATGCTGGAATTGCAGAGGCGTAGTAACCATTAGGGAGGAGTATACTGGTGTAAATTGTTTCAGATGAAGATAGCAGTTGGCCTACCGCTCTGAACTCAGTGTTTGTTATGTATTGTGTTCAGTGTGGAAATAGATTATAAATTAGATCTGAAGTAGGAGGTACAACCTTCTTGTTTCAGGGACTGTGGTCCTAAGTTATTGAAGCAGCACCTGGTCTGAGTTTTTCTGAATCCAGAGGCTGACAGCATACTCCTTGGTCCAGATAGCGACCAGTGAGGTGTCTCCAGAACACAGGAAGCAATCGAGCAGAGGAGTCTTTTCCTGCCGCCATCACGAAAGATAAGCTTCTGTGGCCAGAGTAGCTCAACATTATGTGCCCCCCCCCCCTCAAAAATTGACAGTATATTTAACACAGAGGGACAATAAACTGTTGCAAATGACAGGAACTGTGAACTTTTCCAAATACTATTTCCACGATAATCAAACACTTGAAGTCATGATGAAAAACAACAACCAAGCTTGAACAAGCCAGTATTACTTCATAGTACCACTTCACAAATTACACACATAGAATAATAATAAAATATGTCAATACAAAGATTATATTTATAAACTGTGTACATATTACTTGTAATTACATTTGATTGTGATTCCTGGTTCACTGTGTAGTTGAATCAGGATATCCATTATTGACAAGAATTAATACATATATTTTTAAACTTAAACACTTGACTCATTTAAGATAGTCTTATATAGTGTTATATGTGTGTAAGTGTCACAGGGTTGTAAAGTGTTGTGGAATAAATTAAATTGTTTATCTGTCTGTTGTTGTTGTGACTTACACTTCATCATTTTCATAACCCTAGACATTTAACGTAGTCATCAGAATATTCCAGAATAATTCTGACTGAGGTATAAATGTGGTAGCAAGTAAGGTCATCTGTAATACACCACACTTATTAGATACAGATACCTTCACAGCTGATCTCAGTCAGTACACTAAGTCCCTATAAATATTTATAACATCCCACTTTACCACATATATTGGGGTCCTGTCCGGGATTTTGAATCCTTCCCTATTATAAATATTGGGGGTAATTCACTTCAGGGAAAAATAAAAATTTAAAAGGTATCCTTGGGTGGAATTAAATAAGGTTGAGCTCTCAGTGCCTGTGGTTGTCCTTGGATATTTAGTTAGAAATTGAATTGTTTAGTTAGACATTATATACAGTTACCTGTTAGAAAATGGCGGACCTGGCCAAATTTCGATCGGCTGCTGTGCAGACTGCTAAAGAGTTAGGAATGGACGGGCAAATTATGATTGCTTATGTCACTGCTGAATGTGACAAATATATTGAACGTGAGGAAAGAAGATTAGAAAAAGAGGCTGAAAAGGAAATTAAGAGGTTGCAGATTGAGGCTGAGGCTAAGAGGTTGCAGATTGAGGCTGAGGCTAAGAGGTTGCAGATTGAGGCTGAGGCTAAGAAATTGGAGGCAGAAAGAGAAGACAAAAGATTGGCTGCAGAAAGGGAAGCAGAAGAAAAAAGATTAGCTGCAGAAAGGGAAGACAAGAGATTAGCTGCAGAGAGGGAAGCAGAAAAGGAGGAGAAGAGATTACAAAGGGAACATGAGTTACGACTAAGGGAGTTTGAGTTTCAAGGCCATGCTCCTGAAAATGGTGCCAGTCCCTTTACCTCCGATGCTAATGCTAGTCAGGGAGCCTCAACCTCAGCTATGAATTTTCATTTAGATCATTTTGTTGAGAAAGACGATGATATTGAGAGCTATCTAAATAGATATGAACTATTAGCTACCACGTATGGGTTAGAGAGAGAAAGGTGGAGCTTAAAGTTATCTCAAGGGCTTCGTGGGGCAGCTTATGAAGTTTTTGCCAAAATGAGCAGAGGTTATCAAGAAAATTATGACATGCTAAAGCAGGCTCTTTTGTTAAGATATGAAAAGAATGGTGAATTTTATAGGAAAAAATTTAGGAATGCTAAACTACTGTCAGGTGAAACCTATCACCAGTTCTCTGCACGGTTAGAGACATACTTGGAGAAATGGACTTCTCTGGGGAAAACCCAAGATCTTAAGGAAATGGTCCTTATAGAACAATTAAGAGAGTCCATGGCTCCAGACCTGAGAAAGTTTCTCATGGAACAAGGTGCAGAGAGGCTGGGTGAGTTGCTAAATGTTGCTGAAAGGTATCAAGCAGCTCAGGCAGAGGTATCAGGTAATAAAAAGAAACAGGTAGATAATTTTAAGGCACCACAGAACTTTAATAAATTTGACCCTAGAGATCAAAACAAAGGTAAGCACCAGTTTGATAGGCCACGGTATGACAATAAAAATAAAACCCTACAATTCAATGAAAGGAAATATGATGAAAGAAAATCTTTCAACCAAGGAAGGAGGTGGTGTAAAAATTGTAAGATGAACAATCATGACACTGACCGTTGCAGAAGGAACCCTATAGTTATGGCCACCCTTCAGGTCAGGTCGACCTCAAGAAAGGAGGAGGATATTCTGTTAGATACCACTCCAGAAGAGATGAGGAAGGCACAGGCTGGGGACAAGACCCTCAAGCCTTGTTTCAGGAAATTGTCAACTTGTCATAGAACTCCAGGAAAGGGAGATTTTTACATGAAAAACAAGTTGATTTACAGGAAGGCCGGAACTAGATTCAATGGTCACGGACAGTTGGTTCTTCCAAAGACATATAGGGCAGACTTAATACGGAGCCTACATGTGAAACACGATGGGGACCATGAGAAAATTGGTACCATCATCCAAAAGGTGGCTCACAATTATTATTGGCCCAAGGCAAGGTGGGACATTGAGAATTTTGTAGAAAGGTGTAGCATAGCACATGAGTGAACACCCACAAGTGGGAACATTGATCAGGACCTGGACACGCCACGGGGCAAACTTAGGCCTGACAATACAAAGAAAAATAAATTTGATAAAGTGGACCAAATGGAATGGGAAGCCCCTTTTCACGGACAAGCTTCAATTAACTGTTTTACAATGGCCACTATGCGGCGAGTGCAAAAAGATGTCTTACCCCAGGATAAGCCGAAAATCCCTCAATCGGACTTATGTAAACTGGAGGAAGAAGATGTAGAGAGGAAATCTCTCATCAAGAAGTCTAAGTGGGGAGACAGCCCCAAGAAAAGAATTGGTAGCGGTCGTTTTGTGCATGATAATTCTGGGAAGAAAAATCATCACTATAGCGCTTCGAGTGGAAGAGACCATACCGGTGCATGGACAAATAGGTCCACAAAATTAAAGGTCCATATGTAACGCTGTTAAGAACGTGGACTGATGAAAAGGCAGAGGAAAATATTACATCCTCATACCAATATGTGAATGAGCTGACCACTCGTTTAAAAACTGGCTGGAAACTTGCCAATGAAAATTTGAAACAAGCGAGGAAGAAACCCGGAAATCAGATATGCTGACGACACAGTCCTCCTATCGACCAACCCAAAAGGACTTGAACAATTACTTCTGTCCACCAAAAAACACAGCGAGGCCCAGAATCTATACCTAAACACCAAGAAGACCAAAGTATTGACAACAGACAAAGTAAAGACCAAACCAGAAATTGAAATTGATAACGAAGAACTGGAAAGTGTCAATGAATTCGAATACTTAGGATCAATCATTAACAGCTCTGGCGACTGTGCAGTAGAAATTAAAAGAAGACTTGCAATTGCTTCACATAAGCTAATACAGATGAAAAACCTATGGCAAGGCACAAGCAAAGAAACAAAGTTACAACTGATCAGAGCGTGTATATTCCCAGTAGCAACATACGGCTGCGAGACTTGGACACTCAATAAAACAGTTGCAAAAAAGATTACATCATTCGAAATGAAATGCTACAGAAGGATGTTGAGAATACCCTGGACAGAAAAAAAGACCAACAGAGAAGTACTGCACTCACTAAACGTACAGGAACATTGGCTCCTAAATACCATCGCAATAAGGAAGCTGAAATTTTTCGGTCATATAAAAAGACATAATAGTCTGGAAAAAACAGTGATGGAAGGCATGGTCCCTGGAAAAAGGGGAAGGGGTCGACCTAGACGACGGTGGACCCAGGACATCACAGATAGTCTGAACTTGTCTTTGGCTGATGCAGGTCGACTTGCCCAGAATCGTGATGCGTTCAGAGCAGCTGTAATGGAGACAACGTTCTGGAAAGAATATGTCACATGATGATGATGAGGAAGAAACATGCTGCCTATTTCAACAGGAAAGCTAAAGACAGAGATTTGGCTGTGGGAGAGAAGGTACTGCTTCTTCTACCCGGTAGTCAGAATAAGTTACAAATTGGATGGCAAGGTCCATATACAGTTCTAGAGAAGGTGTCTAGAACCAATTATAAGATAGATAAGAAGGGGAAAGAAAAAATCTATCATGTGAATCTCCTGAAGAAATATTTGGAAAGAGAAACTCAGGAAGAGACACACTTGTTGACCTTGTCCATTGCCATGGAGATGAAAAAGGAACCACTTTCATCATTTGAATATCCATTACACCCCTGTGAGACAGCGGCACAGGTGAAAATCAGTACACATTTAACGAAAAATCAGAAAGAGAGAGTGCAACAGGTTCTAGATAATCATACAGAGGTGTTAACAGACCGACCGGGGCATACAAACTTATTGGAATATGATATGAAACTGATAGACCCCACACCTGTCTGTATGAAACCCTATTCGATTCCTTTTGCTAAGGAGAAAGCTTTGAAGGAAGAGATAGACTATTTGTTGAAGGAAGGAATTATTTCACACAGTGAATCTTCGTATAGTTCCAGTGTTGTGCTCTTAAGGAAACCCTCTGGAGAACATAGACTCTGTATAGATTACAGGAGACTGAATGCTATCACAGAAGGACAGGTGGATCCATTGCCGGATACAAATCAGTTGTTTGTCAGGCTAAATAAAGCTAAATATTTCTCAAAAGTGGATCTGAGTAAAGGATACTATCAGATTCAAGTAAAGCCTGAGGCTAGACCATACCTAGCGTTTAGTACCTCAGAGGGACACTATGAGTTTAACAGATTGCCATTTGGATTGAAGAATGCGCCTAGTGTCTTCTCTAGAATGATGAGAAAATTATTGGACCCTCTGAATAATCCCTGCATCACAAATTTCATGGATGATATCCTTATAGCAACAGAAACATTTGAGGAACACATTGACTCTCTGAACATGCTGTTTAATCGACTTAGAGAAGCGAATTTAACAGCCCGACCAACCAAATGTTGCGTTGGATGTAAAGAATTAGAATTTTGGGACACACAATCCATCAGGAAAACATGACCCCTGACCCCAAGAATTTAGAGAAACTAAAGAAAGCCCCGAGACCACAAACCAAGAAAGACGTGAGATCCTTTGTCTCATTATGTGGTTTCTACCAAAAGTATATCAAAAACTTTAATTCCATATGTGCACCGTTAACTGATTTGACACGTAAAGGAAATCCAGATCGAATTACATGGACACCACAATGTGAATTGGCTTACTAGGAATTGAAGGAAAAGCTCACAAGCAAACCTATTTTGAAATTACCTAACTTAAGTCAAGAATTCATTGTAAGAACGGATGCCAGTAATATCGGGCTAGGTGCGACACTGCTACAGAAATCAGATGCATTGGATGGGGAATTAAGCCCAGTGGCATATGCTAGCAGAAAGTTGAATAAAGCTGAAACCAACTACTCAACTAGCGAAAAAGAATGTCTTGCAGTAATATGGGCGATAAAGAAATTCAATATTTATCTGTATGGGAAGGCATTTAAGTTGCAGACGGATCACAAACCCTTGTCGTTTCTAGCGCAGGCTAGGCACGAAAATTCTAGGTTACTCAGATGGTCCTTACTTATGCAGCCATTTGAGTTTAGCATAGAGTATATATCTGGAAAAAAAATCTGGGAGCGGATTTTTTAAGCCGACATCCGTGTGATGAGAATCACCGTAAGCCCCAGAAATAATAATAAATTTCTCCATGTGTATATAGAATTATAGACTGACATATAACGTCTGTGTTGAGCGCTCTTTTCGGGTAATATGATAGCTAGTAGCAGATGTACCAATGTACTAGCATCTTGACGCGAATGTAGAATGAAAATTAGATGAAGAGCTATCCAACAGAACTTCAACGAGTGGAAGGCAAATCAGGCCAACATGATCATACTCAACTCGTCGGTAAAGTTATTATAATTTATTACGTGGTACGAAGACGTTTGACAAGACGGTACAATGTTCCTTGACAGGTACGATGAACAATTTATACATAGTAGTGACAGTTCCGATAAAACGATACATCTCTGGTCATTCATATCTAAAATCCTCTCTCACGTAAGTAATAAGAATCCAATAATATTCATACTAGGTTTTAACAGCAAGGGAATGTCAGTTGACCTTTACGAAGGACATCCAATTGGGTACACAAATCTCAAACCCACTGAATCCTGCATTCATGCAATAAAACTGTCTTGATCCAAGACTTCAATTCTCATTCCGTCTGTTCAACATCATATTAAGGGTACATACATAGAGATACATCTAGGTTAGTATTTCATGTTGGCTAACCTCTCGGTATCCATGCCACGACTTTGGCATTACAATAAAGGCGTTTACACACATGAATACTGCAATCAAATTAACTTCTTTCCCACTCGTAGGAATCCTTCTTCTACGATACGAATCCTAAAGGCTAACGACTCTGTAGGTCCATTCTAGGAATAACATATTCCCGCTAGACTAGTATAAGAGCGGCCTTCAATACAGCATACAATAAGAAGTGGGGCGATAACTTACGTGACATTACTGCTATTGGTTTCGACCTGAAGACCAATACAGATCACTAGAATAAATGGCTTCCATAAACGTGCCATGAATACAATAATAATATATATCAATCACGGACATAAACAAGGTCCATGTTGCCCCTCCAAATCATGACGTCAGAAACTACTCAACTAGGTTACCCGTGCGTCCCAAAGCAACTCACACTGCTTTGTGCACGTCAGTGCGCGAATCATTCGACCGCACAAATAATATAACTATATTGAGACTGGTGCGTACATTTGGCAGGACCGAAGACTACCCCCTTAGGTAATAAATGTACGTAACAGCTCCCTTATTACCTCCCCTTAAAAAAAATAAATTCTATTAATTTTTTTGAACTTAGTAGCCGGGAGAGGTGAGTCAAAACTACAACAAGATATATGAAATGCATAAAGTTATACCATATTAAGAAAAGAATATTAAACGAAATCAATATAACTAAATGATAGTATGCATTGAAGCACACATCCACCATCGACCTACTTTGGAACGATGTGGTAATATTCGAAGTAAAAGAAGTTGACAATGAAAATGAAAAAACCATAAAAAAAAGATGATAATAAAATTCAACTAAGTTTTCTAAAAAAAATTTGAAACATATGATTTCAAAAATGAAAATGAACAGCAACACTGATGATAATCAATGACAAGAGAATCAATAAAACAGAAAAATTGAAAATACAATGTGCAAAAATGAAGCAATGCAAAATTAAACACTTTAAGAATCAACACACTTAATGTTTTCTAACACTAGTATGGTTGACTAGTGATCTTAACAGTGAGATATCATAACTAAGACCCGTGAATGCAGGTATTACGTGACAACTAAGAAAGTTAGTATATGTGTGATCCATAATTAATTAAATAGATTAAATTGAATTATAGTAATTTATATATTTCTTAATTACTAACAAATAACCAGTTACTAATATATTCTAAGTAATTCCAATATAACTCATTGTCAATGTTCAGTTACAACTAGTTAGTAATCGACGAGACGATGTTCTCAATGTTCCATACACGATAAAATATATTCTCGAACACGATATGTAGTGTAATATGTTCCATAGGAATAACAAATGTATATTTGTCGCTTTTAACAATGTTTCCATACTAATAAAAAGTTACTGTAGTACCAATGTTGCAGTACTAATAAAATGTTACTCTAATACCACTGTTCCCGTTCTAATAAAACGTTACTACACAAGAAGTAATGTTATAATCCATAAGTAAGTATATCCTGAAAGATATATTTATACGAATACTTCAGTTATATGATCAGTCTTTATAGATGTATAATCAATGAAAATGTACACAGTTATTCATGTTATCGGTGAGGATGTTTCAACATCTGGAAGTGGTTTAGTTTCGACAAGTTCGCTTGGGCATCTCGACAAACAGTCTGCGAACACATTCTTCACTCCAGGAATAGCTCGTATTTCAAAATTGAATGGTTGAAGCGCTATAGCGTAACGCGCTGACTTCGATGATTTAACGTTCTTTGAGTTCAGTGCGGTAAGAGCTTTTTGATCAGATTCCACCACAAAGTGTGAGCCAAGGAGGTAACGTTCCAGTTTTGTGATTGCGCACACTAACGCAAGGAGCTCTTTATCTAGAACGGAGTATTTGAGTTCGCTCTCCGTAAGTTTTCTGGACACGTACATCACCGGAAATAAGGTGCCGTTATATTCCTGCATCAAAACTGCAGCAATAGCGTAGGAAGATGCATCACTGCGAAGAATGAAAGTGAGATTTTTGTTAGGCAACCTCAAAAAAGGTTCTTTTGAAAAAAATCGTTTTATATAGTCTAACGCCGTTTGGTGATCCTGCGACCACTTTATTACATTAGATGTGCCTTTTTTCAGTAGAGACGAAAAAGATGCAGTTATAGTAGACAAATGAGGGATGAATTTTGAATAGAACTGTATTAGTCCTAAAATAGACCTAACTTGTTTTTTTATCTTAGGTGCTGAGATGTTTAAAATTTTAGAGACGTTACTGTCTTCTGTATACACGAAACCATGACCTATGCGGTGACCCAGAAATGAGATGTCATGAAAACCGACAAAAGCCTTTGAAGGTTTTGCTGTTAAGTTATAATCCCGTAAGGTAGAAAGTAAAGCTTTTAATCCATGAATATGTTCATCCCAAGAGTCACTGAAAAGACAGATGTCATCTATATAAGTAATGACATCGGGACGATGAGACAATATGCGGCGCATCATGCGTACAAAGGTAGCTGGCGCATTCATCAATCCGAATGTCATAAAATTCCATTGAAAAAGACCCCGTGGCGTCGAGAAAGCGGTGAATGGCTTTGCTTTAGGAGTTAGTGGCACTTGCCAATAGCCCTTTGAAAGGTCAAATTTCGAAAAGAATGTGGCATGAGATAACCTCTCCAATAAGTCGTCTAAAAGAGGTAACGGTTCCGCATCGAATTTTGTAACTTTGTTTAATTTCCTGTAATCTACGCAAAGACGTATATTGTTATCCTTCTTCCTAATGATTACCATAGAAGAAGAATATGGTGATGAAGATGGTTCAATTATATTTAATTGAAGCATCTCATCCAATTCCTTATCAACCTTATCACGAAAGTGTAAAGGGATAGGATATGGGCGAACTCGAATAGGCGTATCGTCAGTCAGAATAATGTCATGTTGGATGACTGACGTATGACCTGGGATGTCAGTGAGGACATCCTCATACGAGTGTAGAATATTAGAGACTTGCTGACGTTGATCAGCCGAAAGAGTAGATGAGATTGTAACATCATTCCATTTCTCAGTGGAATGGAGTGGTACAACTGGTATTGGTAGTTGTACATCATCGAAAGAAGATTCTTCTTCTTGGATGACTGACAAACTAGAATAGTGTTGAATAGGAGGTGTAGGATCGTCAGTTGCCTGGAACACTGACTGTAGATAATCAGGACGTGAGTAATACTCCTTCAACATGTTAATGTGGAAGGTTTTATGTTTACCATTAACATCAACGATGTAGTCGACATCGGATATTCTTGAGATGATCCTGAAAGGACCTCTCCAGGTAATTAAAAGACGATTGTTATGCGCAGGGAGTAATACAAAAGCTTCGTCACCAGGAATAAGCTGGCGAAGACGTCTATACTTGTTTGCAAATAGACGAGCTTTTTCTTTGGCTTGTTCGGATGATGCAGTAGCTAGTCTACAAGCATCTATGATTCTCTTTCTCAGAGAGATCACATACTCATAAGAGGATTGAGTTTCCTCTTCAATATTCTCGTCAACCAATAAGTCGTGGATTAACGACATCGGACCGCGTGGTTGCATGCCAAAAACTAGCTGGAATGGAGAAAACCCCGTGGCTTGATTTTGTACTTCGCGATACGCAAACAGAGCCGCGGGTATGACCCGATCCCAGTCTTGGGGATGGTCTTGGGTCATCTTACCCAACAACTGCTTGAGTGTCCTATTGAGACGCTCAATTAACCCATTTGACATCGGATGATAAATAGAACTAAGAGATCTGTCTATACCTAATGTCTTCATAACTTGAGACATGGATTCAGAAATGAACTGAACCCCATGATCCGACAAGATTTTCCGTGGAAAACCAATGCGTGAGAAGATTAACATCAATGCCTCTGCTACACTGGCAGATGAAGTGTTCTTGAGAGGGATGGCCTCAGGCCAGCTGTGGTGAAGTGGGATGTTATAAATATTTATAGGGGACTTAGTGTACTGACTGAGATCAGCTGTGAAGGTATCTATATCTAATAAGAGTAGTGTATTATAGATAACCTTACTTGCTGCCACATATGTATACCTCAGTCAGAATTATTCTGGAATAGTGTGATGACTACGTTATATGTCTAGGGTATGTGTATGATGAAGTGTAAGTCATAACAACAACAGACAGCTAAACAATTTAATTTATTCCACCACACTTGACAACACTGTGACACTCACATACATAAAACACTCTACAAGGATATCTTAAAGGAGTCACTGATAACTTTTCAAATAACAATATGTATTCAGTGCTGTCATGAATGTATATGTGTCCTGATTCAAATACAAAGGGAACCAGGAATCACAATCAATTTTAATTACAAGTTATATGTATAGAATTTATTAATATGAATCTTGTAGTGACATATGTTATTAATAGTATCCTATGTGTGTCAGTTGTGTAGTAGTAATCTGAGGTAATACTGGTTTTGTTTTGTTCAAGCTCTGTTGGTATTTGTCATCATGACTTCAATAGTTTGTCTTTGTTGGAACTAGTATTGGAGATGTTCTCAGTTCCTGGCATTAAAACAATTAAATTCCCCTCTTAATGTTATTTTTACAATGTCATTTTAAGATGGGGGTACATAATGTTGAGCTCCATGGCCACACTCTCTTATCTTTCGTGATGACTGCAGTAAAAGACTCCTCTGCTCGATTACTTTAATGAGTTCTGGAGTCACCCCACTGGTTGCTACAGGGACCAAGGAGTATGCTGTCCACCTCTGGCTTCAGCAAAGCTCTGACCAGGTGCTGCTCAATAACTTTAAGACCACGGTCCCTGAAACAAGAAGGATGTACCTTCTACGTCATAACTAATTTATACTCTCTTTCTACACTGAGCACAATACATCACAAACATTGAGTTCAGAGCGTTAGGCCAACTGTCAGCTTCATCTGAAATACTTTATACCAGTATTTCCCTCCCTAATGGTTACTACGCCTCTGCAATTCCAGCATTATTTCTGTCTAATCAATAATCTAGGTGTCAGTGTACTGTTTGGCCATTCCATGCAGTTTTACTTTCCTCCGACACCTTCTGTTCAGGCTGGAGCATTATAGGCTTTACATCATGTTTGCTACTGAACTACACATATATACAGGCATAAATTAACAATTTACATTCAATTTTCATTAAAAGATATC
Source organism: Oreohelix idahoensis (assembly GCA_024509875.1). Taxonomy (NCBI): domain Eukaryota; kingdom Metazoa; phylum Mollusca; class Gastropoda; order Stylommatophora; family Oreohelicidae; genus Oreohelix; species Oreohelix idahoensis. Next base: position 118,119 of record JAMPIV010016006.1, read on the forward strand.
GAATATTTCAAGCTTACCACAATTCATGGAATAATAAACAGTTTCGTTGACTGGCAATGAATATAGCACAACTCCGATCTGCCGATGTCCCAGGCTTTATTTTATAAAAATATACACTGGTGCTCAACGCACTGCTTCTTAGTAGGTTTATTACAAGATGTGGCAATGAACAGACGCTCTTAATTGAGTATATTCGCAGCTCTACCCAATGAAACCATGTCTACACATCTTTTCAAAAAAGTACTCCTTTTTCACGTTTCCCCTGACAACACAAGATAGTATTTATAGCCCGACCAATCGTGTTTAGTCTTATATTTGTGGCGCTCCAATCAATTAGGAGTTAACATGATAGGCTATTTCCGTAACGTAAGGTTTTTTCAAACACGTTATAAAAAAAATTTTATGAGCAGAAATGATTTCATGCTGTCAGGCACCCCCACTATTTTATTTTGGTTATAATTTGGTAATTCCTAGACTATTTGCGTAACGTTTTACATATTCTTTGTCAGCAAACCCTAAGGAACCCAAATATCTCAATTTTAAAAGAGCTAAGTGGCTGCGTTCAAAATATGCAATTTCTTCTACCTCCTGTTTCGAAGATGTGCTGTCTGGGTACTGTAATGTTTTCACACGTAAACCCATCTAATGTTATCTTTTCTAATAAGCGTTTTTCAGGATTTTTTTAAAACCTAACTCTGGGAAGGTTAGTGTTTTTATCACTGTCCATCTGAAAAAAAAGTTAGTGCATGTGGCCTTACACGCGTGATGGCAGCAATTGTGTATCGCGCGACGCGTGTTTAGTATTGCATGCTTCCTGCCTTCATTCGCCCTTCTCTCTCGCCTTATCTGTCTTTTAGTTACGCTGTGTATAAAATGGAATGAATGAGATATTAAATTTAGGTCATTGATCAACTTGCGTATCTCAAGTTTTTTCCAAGAAATACAGTACACGTTTCATTGAAGAAAGCGTGCAGCGACACAGTAGGCTTTTACTATCAACGTGAAAGCGTTACAATTTGCAGACGAAGCAGAAAACAAGGGGATTTTGAGTACAGTCATTGTGACAGCACTGTTCTTTTACCATTGCTCTTTTCTTTATTAAATGTATTTGTTTGGCTTTATATTTACCTGATAATTTATATATGTGGATTAGAATATTTCACGACACCTCCCCTCTTAAAACAGACATCCCATGTCAGTCCTTTATTCTATATACACATAGATAAATGTAAGTCAACTTGACTTTACTCTGCTGTGGTGCTATCATGGTTTTATGTAGTTGGGTCCATTCAGAGTAGGCACTACTCATGAAATCTGCCTCAGACTTCTACAACCAATAATATATTTCGGTTATGTTACTGAACAGCCGCAAGTGTGAGTGCTTGTCTTAATGCTGCTTCGCAACCCGTATTCACCATTTCTCTTCTCTGAGTCTGCGCAATGACATGTCCAGAGAACATTATATTTCCCTCAAAATGTACGTTATGAGGAGATAACATATACCTGGTGATAGCAGAGTTTTCGTAGTGGATCCCATAATCTTCTTATTATCCTGTATGAAACATTCGGAATATCCTCAATCAAAGAGGCAACTCAGGGATTCCTTACGTTCCTCCGAAATGTTTACATCCAACAATTGTGTCTGATCTCAGGCTTTACTGGAATCTGATAGTATCCTTTACTCAGATCCACTTTTGAGAAATATTTAGCTTTATTTAATCTGGCAAACAGCTGATTTGTATCCGGCAATGGATCCACCTGTCCTTCTGTAATAGCATTCAGTCTCCTGTAATCTATACAGAGTCTATGTTCTCCAGAGGGCTTCCTTAAGAGTACAACACCGGAACTATACGAAGATTCACTGTGCGAAATAATTCCTTCCTTCAACAGATAGTCTATCTCTTCCTTCAAAGCTTTCTCCTTAGCAAACGGAATCGAATATGGTTTCATACAGACAGGTGTGGGGTCTATCAGTTTCATATCATATTCCAATAGGTTTGTATGCCCTGGTCGGTCTGTTAACACCTCTGCATGATTATTTAGAACCTGTTGCACTCTCTCTTTCTGAATTTTCGTTAAATGTGTACTGATTTTCACCTGTGCTGCTGTCTCACAGGGGTGTAATGGATATTCAAATGATGAAAGTGGTTCCTTTTTCATCTCCATGGCGAGGGACAAGGTCAACAAGTGTGTCTCTTCCTGATGTTCTCTTTCCAAATATTTCTTCAGGAGATTCACATGATAGATTTTTTCTTTCCCTTTCTTATCTATCTTATAATTTGTTCTAGACACCTTCTCTAAAACTGTATATGGACCTTGCCATCCAATCTGTAACTTATTCTGACTCCCGGGGAGAAGGAGCAGTACCTTCTCTCCCACAGCCAAATCTCTGTCTTTCGCCTTCCTGTTATAATAGGCAGCATGTTTCTTCCTGGCTTGTTTCAAATTTTCATTGGCAAGTTTCCAGCCAGTTTTTAAACGAGTGGTCAGCTCATTCACATATTGGTATGAAGATGTAATGTTTTCCTCTGCCTTTTCATCAGTCCACGTTCTTAACAAAGCTACATATGGACCTTTAATTTTGTGGACCTATTTGTCCATGCACCGGTATGGTCTCTTCCACTCGAAGCTCTATAGTGATGATTTTTCCTCCCAGAATTTTCATGCACAAAACGACCGCTACCAATTTTTCTTTTGGGGCTTTCTCCCCACTTAAAATTCTTGATGAGAGATTTCCTCTCTACATCCTCTTCCTCCAGTTTATTTAAGTCCGATTGAGGGATTTTCGGCTTATCCTGGGGTAAGACATCTTTTTGCACTCTCCGCATAGTGGCCATTGTAAAACAGTTAAGTGAAGCTTGTCCGTGAAAAGGGGCTTCCCATTCCATTTGGTCCACTTTATCAAATCTATTTTTCTTTTTATTATCAGGCCTAATTTTGCCCCGTGGCGTGTCCAGGTCCTGATCACTGTTCCCACTTGTGGGTGTTCCCTCATGTGCTATGCTACACCTTTCTACAAAATTCTCAATGTCCCATCTTGCTTTGGGCCAATAATAATTGTGAGCCACCTTTTGAATGATGGTACCTATCTTCTCATGGTCCCCATCTGGTTTCACATGTAGGCTCCTTATTAAGTCTGCCCTATATCTTTTAGGAAGTACCAGCTGTCCCTGACCTTTGGATCTAGCGCCAGTCTTCCTATACATCAACTTGTTTTTCATGTAAAAATCTCCCTTGCCTGGAGTTGTATGACAAGTTGACAATTTTCTGAAACAAGGCTTGAGTGTTTTATCCCCAGCCTGTGCCTTCCTCATCTCTTCTGGAGTGGTATCCAACATAATATCCTCCTCCTGTCTTGAGGTCGACCTGACCTGAAGGGTGGCCATATACACAGGTTTCCTTCTGCAACGGTCAGTGTCATGATTGTTCATCTGACAATTTTTACACCACCTTTTTCCTTGGTTGAAAGATTTTCTTTCATCATATTTCCTTTCATCGAATTGTGGGGTTTTATTTTTATTTTCATACCGTGGCCTATCAAACTGGTGCTTACCTTTGTTTTGATCCCTAGGATCAAATTTATTAAAGTTCTGTGGTGCCCTAAAGTTATCCACTTGTTTCTTTTATTTAACTGTTACCTCTGCTTGAGTGCTTGATACCTTTCAGCAACATTTAGCAACTCACCCAGCCTCTCTGCACCTTGTTCCATGAGAAACTTTCTCAGGTCTGGAGCCATGGACTCTCTTAATTGTTCTATAAGGACCATTTCCTTAAGATCTTGGGTTTTCCCCAGAGAAGTCCATTTCTCCAAGTATGTCTCTATTCGTGCAGAGAACTGGTGATAGGTTTCACCTGACAGTAGTTTAGCATTCCTAAATTTTTTCCTATAAAATTCTGCATTCTTTTCATATCTTAACAAAAGAGCCTGCTTTAGCTTGTCATAATTTTCCTGATCACCTCTGCTCATTTTTGCAAAACTTCATAAGCTGCCCCACGAAGTCCCTGAGATAACTTTAAGCTCCACCTTTCTCTCTCTAACCCATACGTGGTAGCTAATAGTTCATACCTATTTAGGTAGCTCTCTATATCATCGTCTTTCTCATCAAAATGATCTAAATGAAAATTCATAGCTGAGGTTGAGGCTCCTTGGCTAGCAGTGGCATCAGAGGCAAAGGGACTGT